>VDFB02017477.1:0-24417 GCA_007258455.2 Sequoia sempervirens
ACATTCTTAAAAAACCACTTGCCTAATATAATAATCACTTTAAGTTTAACCCTAATATGAATATAACAATAATCACAAGAATTAGAGTTCAATTTATGATTAGAATTAGAGATGCATTAAGAAGAGGATTGGAAGGTGTAGACACAAAAGTGCAGGAGAATCTAATTAATTGAATATGACTTATTTGATTAATTAATCTTAAAATATTCTACTTAGTAAATAAATAGAAATATTTATTTATATTAAGTTCATTTATAATTCTTCTATTTTTCTCTCCTAATTAAATAAACAAAATTAAAAACTTTGTTTTATTTAATTATTATCATTTTTATCACATTATTTCTCTCTCAATTAAATAAACAAAATTAAAAACTTTGTTTTATTTAATTGTTATCATTATTTCTTCTATCTTAAAATTAATACACAATTTAAATAAATTGTGTTATTTAAAATCACATTTCTTCTTAATTAAATAAAGATTGCTAAAAATCTTTTATTTAATTATCATTCTCCTTTTAATTTAATAAAACAAACCCTATAGTTTGATTTATTAAATTATTTATTCCTCCTTTTGCTAAATTTAAATAAATTAAAAATATTTAAATTTATGCATAAAATTTGCACTATTCACTCACCAATAAATATTTATTTCTCACCAATCAAATTAATGGCACTGCCATTCACGGGAAAGCTTCAGGGAAAATTTGCAGGAAGTTCTCTCAACAACCTTCCACCCACCTTCCCTCTTATCTTGCCTGGTGTTTTCATGGGGAGAAACCATTCTCCATGATCAGCTCCTTCTTCTCATCCCATGCCTTTGGATTCTCTAGAGGAAATCACAGCCCCTCATCCCGGTTTCCTGTGCAATTGTGCTGCCGTGAAAGCTATAAATACAGCTCTTGGGCTACAAGAAAAGGATCCCAACTAATGCAATCTTACTCTGCAGGTTTCCAAAGTGCTCAAGCATCCAAACTATCCAGCATTGAAGCAACCATCCAGCATCCATCAAGCATCAGCATTTGCAGTCATGGCTGCCATTAGAATAGAGCTTGCACATTTAGATCATAATAGAATAGCATAATCTCATTTCTCATTCTCTAAGTGTCACTTTAATAATTTAATTAGCTTACAAATCTGAGAGCCAAGTAAATTAGAGAAGTCTTTAGAGTTAGAGAGCAATAGGATAAATTTCTGTAGATTTTGTAGTTTAAATTAGTTTAAATTTCTTAATCTTAGATGCAATTATCTTATTTAGAAGCGTAGATGCATAGTTTAATTCATTTTTCCCCTTCTACAGCTTACAATTTGGCGCCCACCGTGGGGCTTTACCCCATATTTTGCTAACTTTTTGAAAATCGTGTCGTACAGGAATCAGCGTGAAAGTTTTTGCGGGATCGTGAGTTTTTGCAGCGCGCCGGGGGTCTGTTTCAGCGCGCCGGGTTCCTTTTACAGTGCGCTCAGTTACTGTTCCAGCGCGCCGGGTTCCTGTTCCAGCGTGCCTGGTTTCTGTTCCAGCGTGCCATATTTTTATCTTTAAAAGCATTTTTTTCATCTGGATCCGACGCGTCTGCGGCCAGATTTCTTTTTTGTCTTTTTGTTTGGTTAAAATTTACCAATCCTAGGATAGAAACAGTTAAAATTTACCAATCCTAGGATAGAAATGGTTAAAACTTACCAATCATAGGATAGAAATGGATTAAAATTTACCAATCCTAGGATAGAAACGTCACACTTTTTGGAGGTTTAAAAATTGAACATCATGCTTGTCATGGAGCAATATCTCCATTAGAATAAATCACTTGTCTTTTGGGTTTTAAAAAGAACAATATTTTTTGCTGTGTTTGGGTGATAGGTTTATGCTCTCCCCTTAACTGGGTGCATCAGAAAACCAGACTCACCATTTACTTTATGCAATTTCAAGTTTTCTTAAAACCTATAGACAGGCCTGCCGTAGTGGGAAAAAGTACTCACCCTACGGGAACGACCTGAGTGGGGACAGCCAAAAGCCATGGTATTCCAACCTACTTAAAAATTTATGTGAATTTGGGGAAACCCTCTTTCAACGAAAGTGTGGAGGATAACCATCCCCAAAATATTTGTTCTAAAGATTGGGAGGTCTCTCGAGGGAGTTTATCCATTTGCCGCTCCGAACGGAAACCCTATCTAAGAACCTAGAACTAGAAGCACACTTGTCAGTTTCTAAACATTGTAATACTCGGCGGTGCAGGGGCGGGGAAGAATCTACCCTCAAGCACTCACCATATAATTGCCAAGGACTGTTTGCTCAGGGGATCTGGTATCCACTTCCGTCACTCTGAGTACGCACTGGAAAAGACAAAAACACGGGCGCCCTCTAGAGGGTGACATGGCTGTGTGAGTCGACGCAATTCCAAGCTGTGGGCCATTCGAGTATATAACAATGACCTTTTGTCTCTAGGAGTGAGTCTATTTGATGTGTTTATCTTGTTATCAAACCAGTGAAAATCAAGAAGAATCATTGATTCTTAAGAACATACACTACTTGTTTAGATTCTAGGATTTTAAATACAACCATTCTATTCTTGATTGCTGTGTTTTCTATCATTAAACTCAGATAAGATCATCACATAAATCCTTAAAATCAAAACACTTGTGGATTTCTCATGATTCGAGATTGGGTATCCACCAAGTTTGTCAAGAAATCTCTTGCCAAACGAATCCGAAAACCAAAGAGAACACTTGCATACAAACAACTCCTAAGAAAACAAAGGTTTCTGTATCAAAGCAGGAAAGTTCTACTCCAACATAGAACTTTTATTCATAGGTATCACGATTTCTCTAGAGGTTATACAGAATGACTACGCTGTAGCTCCCTTAGATTCACAAGCATATTTCCAAAGAAGAGCTCTTAGGCAACACCACAATCATAGTCAGAGAATTCGTCCAGAATACATTCCACAACCAGCCATCCAATATGATACCAGACCAAGTGAGTTTCATAGAATAAGATAGTTTTTTTCTGTCTTAAACCCCTTAAGGTCATAGTTTTGGCACGCCCGATGTCTGTTTTAGCGCGCTCGGTATCTGTTTTAGCGCGCCTGGTTTCTGTTTCAGCACACTTGGTCTCTGTTTTAGCGCGTCCGGTATCTGTTTTAGCGCTCCCAGTCTCTGTTCCAGTGCTCCCAGTCTCTATTTTAGCGCGTCCGGTATCTGTTTTAGCGAGCCTAGTCTCTGTTTTAGTGCGCCCGGTATCTGTTTCAGCGTGCCCAGTCTCTGTTTCAGTGTGCCCAGTCTCTGTTTCTGCACGCTCGGTCTCTGTTTTAGCGCGCCATAAAACCCGAAAAATAGAGAGTTAATAGGACATTTTGTGAGTTTGCCCATATCGAATACAAGGTTTCCATCAGTTCAAAACATTTTTTTCATAGTCTAGAACACTTAAGTCATACAAAAGGAAAGCTTTACCCCTACACCTAGATCTTGCAGCATCTTGCATAGTGTCATTATCACCAAAATCTGAGATTTTCTGTCAAAGTTTCCCTATCAAGGATTCTATCATCCTTTCATCACGAAACTAGACAAGACAAAATTAGATTTTAAATCAACAACCTTGACATTTATCCAATCAAATCCAAGATCAAAGTCTAAAGTAAACCTTTAAACATTTGTATGCCTATCTTCACACGATCAGCATATCAAAAGAAACAACAAGAAGAAAACGAAAGAATAGCAGCCATGGCTGAAGAAAACCCTTGGGGACGATATAGCAACACTGATCCTCTTATTAACTCACATGAGAAAGAAATAACTGCAGAGGAAATCGAGAAAGTTCAACAAGACCCTTATTTCCATAAATTTATGGAAAAGATACTAGAACAAGACATGGAAAAGTATCTTCTACTATTAGCTGACAAAGGTGCTAAACTTCCTAAAGACTTTGATGTCGATCAACTCAAGGAAACAACCACACCTAACTCAACTAGTATAGAAAATCCAAATCAAATAGATGCTTTGACAAAACAAATCCAACAGTTACAATTACAGTTCCAGAATATCCAACAAGGGCCAACAAAGAGGTATCTATTACAAGACATTTGCCCTTATCCATTTGACTCAAGCATTAACATGATACCATTTCCAAGGTATTGTGAGTACCCAACATACAACAAATATAATGGGAGAACTGATCCGTTTGATCACGTACGGGAATTTTGAGCTATGAGCATAGAGTTCGCACACGAGGACTCTTACTACGATTATTTCCAAGAAGCCTAGGAAACACTTGCATGGAGTGGTTTTCTAAATTAGAACCTGGGATTCAATCCTTTGAGGAATTAATCAATAGGTTCATAACACACTTCTCATTCAACATCCAACATGGGGTAACCTTAAAAGAACTTTACAACACCAAACAAGCAAAGGGTGAAAAATTTCTTTCCTTTCTCCAACGATGGAGAAGGCTATTTGCTAAATACCCTAGATCTATTCCTGAAGAGGAGAAGATAGAGATGTTCATTGATAACTTAGTAGATGACATGAATTACAGATTGGACTTACAATGTCCATCCACATTTGAACAAGTTATCGAAAAGGGACTCAAAATCGAAGAGGCTCTAATCAAAAGAGGAACAATCAAACACTTCATTGAAGGTGCAAGCAATAACCATTCCTCTAACAGCAACAACGAAAAGCCAAGATTTTGGCAAAAGAACAAGAATACTGATACCATGATCGATACACATGCACCTAAACCAGTATTCACCTTGACACCAACTACTACAAACAAACAAAACAATGGTTTTAATGTCAAACAAAGTAGTGATCAAGGAAATAATCAAAACAGTGGAGAAACAAAAGCCCAATCATTCCAACGACCCTCCAATAAAAGAAAATTCACACCGTTAGGACAATCATTGGAATCAGTCCTCAAGGAACTTTTAAACGAAAAACTCATTCAAGTGCAAGAGGCTAGAAATTGGGACCCTCAAGTCAAACCATCATGGTGGAATGACTTACATTACTGTCACTATCATCAAAATAAAGGTCACATGACTGAAAATTGTTGGCAATTAAAACATGCGGTACAAGACCTCATAGATCAAAAGAAAGTATTCGTAGAGGGCCCTCAAACAAACAAAGATCATACAACATTCAAAAATCCTCTACCCAATTATCAGAAGGGAGAATCTTCTTCCGCAAACACCAAAGGTAAGAACGTTGGTTATGTTTATGACACAACAATCCTTTGTTTTTCTGCTGCCAAAGAGGATGAAGAGTTATGCAATCAAATCAATCAGAACAACGACATTACATCTACCAATTTGGTACAACATATGGACAAATCCGAAAACCAAATCAATGTAGTCACACTCAAAGGGAAACAAGAGTACCAACCGGTTAATGCCACAACAAGGGCACAATCCAAAGTTATATTGAAAGGAGCATCAATATCATCCCCATCAGTGGATCCCCCCTCCAATCAATATAATCTCATCGATCAATTGCAGAAAATACCGGCACAAATATCAATCTTGGAACTTTTGAAGATTTCCCCATCACACAAAGAGGTTCTTGAACAAGCTCTCGTATCAACTACAGTACCTAACAATCTGGATGTGTGTCAATTCCAAGCTATGGTGGGACATCTATCTGCACCTCATTGCCTTTCATTTTCTGAACATGATGATGTATCACTCACCCACCCGCATAATTCCGCCCTTCACATTGAAGTCCTTATCCATAAACATCGTGTAAAACGTGTCCTGATAGATGGAGGGGCTGGTTTAAATATTTGTACCTTAAAGCTGATTCGTGCACTAGGATACTCAGATGAAGCCATTGATACAAGAAGAAAAATCACAATCAAAGCATATGATGAAGAAGAAAGGTCCTCTAAAGGATTGATCATATTACCCATTCAAGTTGGGCCTATTGTCCAAAAAGTGGTTTGCCAAGTCTTAGATAGGGAATTGACATACAACATACTGTTGGGACGCCCTTGGATCCATGATATGCAAGCAGTACCTTCTACCTATCATCAATGCCTGAAATTTCCCGTCAATGGACAGGAGGTAACAATCACAGCAGACTACAATGACACCCAAGCTTGCCATACCTTGAAGACATCTCAGGATACATTCATACCTAACAACAGAGAAGTTAGCACAACAGATAGTGAGCAACAGCAGAGCTTCATTTCAAAGTGGCTTCCAAAACAACAAAAATCACAAGAGATAAGGGTGGCACAATCTAACTCTTCAAATGTTGAAGAACAATTGGCTCCACTCTCACATCAATTCACCAAGGAAGTACAGATAAGTGACAAAGGAATAAGTGAATATGGTGTTGGACACTCATTTCATCTATCACAAATGTTACCCTCCTTACAAACATATGGACAACCATCTACAAACACCCACACTTCAGAACAATCTACAACAGCATTAGATGGCAGATTTGTAAAAGCTGGGAGCTTAGATGAAGAATCAGAAGATAAGGCCATACTAAATTGGCTTTATAAGGATGAGGAAGCCCCCGCTTCCACAAGTAACATCATAGAGACAAATCAATATGGGAAAGGAAAAACTATTCTTGAGAAGATGGGATATTCAGGACAGGGACCTCTTGGGTTAAGGAAACAAGGCATAACAGAACCAATCCAGCCTCTTACACTCCAACATAAGGATAAAAGTGGACTAGGATACACAGAAAAAGCAAGAGCAGAAATCACCAATAAAACTGTGGAGCGTATTCTTCAAATAAGAGATAATTCTAAAACAGATTCAAATGAGTATGAGTGGGACAACTTATCAGAGGTTTCCTATGAAGATATTCAGGTTGACATTATCAAAAAGTATACCCCCAATCACGAGGAGGGTCAAAGCTCAAGTTTTAATCCTATTGTCTTTGAAACACAAAATTTTGATGACTCAAGTGAAGATGAAAGGACATCAATTGAGATAAATGAGGTGGAAGAAAATACCTTTGTAGGCCTCGACATAACCACAGACAACCTGGATGACATTTCCGTCTGAGCTTTCACAATCGCCGACCTCAACCCATCTAATGATTCGTTGCCTTTACTACATCCCGAACTTATCGAATGGGAACCCCAACATCCTATCAATCTCCCTGTTTTTGACAATAACTCCTCCATTATTAACTACCTTTGCTGTGAGGAATCTGATCTTTGTTCTACCAATACTTCTTTTAATGACGCTTTTAGGCAGGAGGATGCCAAGCCTTCCAGTTGCAAAAATATGAAAGAAAAAAATGGATCTAATGGTGAAAACCATTCTATGGCAGTATTTGATCCTAAAATAGTAAAAATAAAGAACACATCCAATGGTGAAAACCTCATTGAGGCACCAAAGGATGGAAGGTTTGACATCCTCCTGCAACATTACCATGAAAGATCATCAGTGTTGATAGAACCCACACAGTCTATTAATATTAGCACAACAGAGAAAGCAAGAATACTACACCTGGCTGCATCCATGACAGATACAAAAAAGCCAGATTTTATCAAATTCTTTGAAGAACGATGCATCAATTTTGCTTGGTCATACTCTGACATGCCAAGCTTGGACACAGATCTCATTATGCATCACCTATCCTTACCAGCTGGCACTAAACTAGTAAAACAAAAGCTGAGGAAAATGCATCCACATGTTGCATTATTAGTGAAAAATGATTTGAAGAAATTACTAGATGTTGGATTCATCAGATCTATTGATTATGCAGAATGGATATCCAACATTGTATCTGTTTCAAAGCCAGATAACACCATTAGAATATGTACTAATTTTTGGGATTTAAATAAGGCATGCCCGAAGGATGATTTTCCTTTGCCAAACATAGACATGATTGTAGATCTCACAGCCGGTCATCAAATGCTATCACTCATGGATGGATTTTCAGGATACAATCAAATCAAGATAGCCCCTAAAGACCAGGAGAAGACAGCATTTACATGTCCATGGGGCACCTTTTGCTGGAATGTCATGCCTTTTGGGTTAAAGAATGCAGGAGCTACATACCAGCGAGCTATGACAACAATCTTCCATGATATGATGCACACCTTCATGGAGGACTATGTGGATGATATCTTAGCAAAGTCTTACACCAGGGAAGGACATCTAGAAATATTGGCCAAAATATTCGACAGGTTGGAAAAATTCAAAGTCAGATTGAATCCTAAGAAATGTGCCTTTGGAGTAACATCAGCAAAACTCCTAGGATACATAGTTTCTACAAAGGGAATTGAAGTAGATCCAGCAAAAGTCCAAGCCATTATGGAAATGCCACCTCCTAAGAATATCAGTACATTAAGATCTCTACAAGGCCGACTACAGTCCATCAGAAGATTCATCTCTCAACTGGCCGATCGGTGTCATCCATTCAACCATCTTTTGCATAAAAATGTGCCTTTTAAATGGGATGAACAGTGTGAGAGTACTTTCAATCAAATCAAGCATTATCTGATGACACCACCAATCTTGGTACCACCCAGTGAAGACAAGCCATTGTTGCTATATATCGCAACAACAGATATTTCTTTAGGAGCCTTGCTAGCACAAGAGGACAAAGAAGGAAAAGAACAGGCAATATACTATATCAGCAGGACACTCAATGGACATGAAGTAAACTACACCTTCATTGAAAAATCATGCTTAGCAGTAATATTTGCAACACAAAAATTGCGACATTATATGCTCACTCACACTATCAAGCTTGTTGCAAAAATTGATCCTCTCAAGTATTTACTAAGCAAAGCAGCTTTAACAGGAAGGTTGGCAAAGTGGGTCATGCTCCTCAGTGAGTTTGATATTCAATATGTTGAAAGGCGAGCTATCAAAGGACAAATCATCGCCGATCAATTAGCAGAAGCTCCATTATCAGACAGTCATCCTATGACCATGGAATTTCCCGATGCAGATATTCTCAATGTTACAACACAACCATGGCAACTCTACTTCGATGGATCCTACACACAACATGGATCAGGGGCAGGAATTCTATTTGTCACACCTCTTGGGCACACAATCCCGCGATCATACAGGCTTACCTTCCGTTGCACTAACAATGTGGCAGAATATGAAGCTTTGATCCTTGGAATTAAAGTGGCTATTGAATGGAAAATCACAGAACTACAGGTGTATGGAGACTCCCAGTTAATCATCTACCAAGTCAACAATGATTACCAAACTAAGGATGACACACTGATTTTGTACAAGAGGCTGGTGGATGACCTAAGAAAATACTTCATAGAAATCAAATTTGAGCAGATACCAAGATCAGAGAACAAAGCAGCAGATGCCATGGCCACAATAGCATCTCTTCTACAAATGCCTGAAACGCAAGATCGTTATCGATTTATTGTAGAACAAGTATCAAATCCTGCATACGCAAATCCCAAATCCCAAACCATTAGCCTTTTGGATAGTGCCCAATCTTCCATTTATGGAGATATTTATGCTTATCTAAAAGATAATATCTTACCACCAGATCTTTCTCGCAACCAAAAGCGCAACTTCATACGCCAATCCGCCAAACATACCATTATTGCCGACACCCTTTACCGTCGAGGCCTAGATGGTACTCTTTTACGTTGTTTAGAACATGACGAATCCGCTTCCGCTTTACACGAGGTCCATGAAGGAATTTGTGGAACACATTCAAGTGGATTATCTTTAGCCAAGAAACTCCTTCGTTTGGGGTATTACTGGCCACACATGGAACAAGAATCTTATCAGTTTGTCAAAAGATGTTCAAAATGCCAGATCCATGGCAATCTTATACATGCACCAGCACAGGAGCTGCATCCATTTGCAACTACATGGCCTTTCTGTCAGTGGGGATTAGACCTGGTAGGGAAAATTCACCCATCTTCATCGAATGGACACAAGTTCATTATCACAGCAACCGAATATTTTACAAAATGGGTGGAGGCAGTTCCTTTAACCACAATCACTGGAAAGAAAATATCATCTTTCATTCTTAATTATCTCATTTGTAGATATGGGATACCCCAGTCAATCATCACAGATAATGGCAGGCCTTTCAAAAACCAAGACGTCCAAGAACTGTGTGAAAAGTTCCACATTCAACATCGCTTTTCAACCCCGTATTACCCTCAAGGTAATGGGCAGGCAGAAGCTTCAAACAAAACAATCCTAAAGATTCTCAAGAAGACTGTAAATGAAGTGGGACGTGATTGGCACGTTCAGCTAAATCCTGCTCTTTGGGCTTACAGGACTAGTATCAGAACACCAACAGGAGCTACACCATATGCTCTTGTCTATGGATCAGAAGCAATACTACCTATTGAGGTAGAAATTCCATCCCTTTGAGTCTCACTAAAGGGACTCATTTCAGATGAAGATTATAGGGTCTCTAGACTTCAGGAATTAGAGCTACTTGATGAACGTCGACAACAAGCTGTCAATCATTTGACAGCCTATCAACAAAGGATGTCTAGAAACTATAATCATAGGGTTAAGCCTAGAGTCTTCCAGATTGGAGACTTGGTCCTACGGGAAAACCCTAGAAATCAAGCAGACAGAGAAAAGAAGGGAAAGTTTGAACCTAACTGGATAGGACCTTATGTCATCATATCAGTCTATGGATCAGGAGCATACCGACTGTCTACTCCAGAAGGAGACATGTTGGAGGAGCCAATGAACAACATTCATCTCAGGCGATTCTACACTTGAGGATATCTAGTGCATGGTCAATAAAGTTGTCTTGATGAAAACCTGGCAAATAGGCGTCATGATCACAGAAAAAAAATAAAAAAATAAAAAAATAATAAAAATAAAAAATAAAAATACAAAATACAAAGGAAAATGAAAGAGGACATAATAAAAACAAGTGATGAAAACCTGGCAAACAGGCGTTACTTGTGATTTTCACCAAACTCCTCTATCTACTAGGTACAGTGTTGTTACGATTGTTTCCTTTCATATCATTTCCGTCTATCAGTTGAGATTATCACTATCCATATCATAGCAGGGATACCATGTTTTACCCTAGCTTGGGGGCAACATCCTAGTGCTAATCTAGTACAAGTAGACTTTCAGCTTGCATGGAAGGACAGTCAAACATGACAACATCAGGTGGCAATCCATCAAAATCCAAAAACATCACAAAATCCAAAATCCAAAAACATCACAAAATCCAAAATCCAAAAACATCACAAAATCCAAAATCCAAAAACATCAGCAAATACATCAAAATCCAAAAACATCACAAAATCCAAAATCCAAAAACATCACAAAATCCAAAATCCAAAAACATCAGAAAATCAAAATAGAGTCTACATCAGTCAAAAGTGGAGTCTGTGTCAGTCGAACTACGTGGTCTTTGCGTGTATAACGTAGGAAAGACTAATCTTTGATCAGTCCCTGAGACCCCTAGGATAGGTATTTTAGGTCACCTCATTTGATCAAACGTTTGGAAATATCATGCACACATCAGCACACACATCTCAACACTGATGATCTAATCTGAATAATGATTTGAAAATACATTAAGTAGAGTTTGAATTGTTGTGCTTTTCATTTTATCATTTGATTATCATTTCTTTGGAGCTACTCAATGATGTATTGAACTAGAGAAGTAAGGAAGAAGAATGATACCTTTTCTTTGTTTGCTATTTTATGAGTTAGTCATTATTATTTTGTGAATTGTCGCGGGAAGTGCTCTACCAAGTATCATGGAGGACATTCAACTTCACTTAAGAAAATGATTAATTCTTGTTTGTTTACGCAAGAAATGCTCAGGTCATCATTGGTCTATCACATACCTTGATGCTTGTGTTCGCTTGCAAAATCAAATATCATGAAAGAAATACTCAGGTCATCATTGGTCTATCTCATATCATTGATGCTTGTATTCACTTTCAACATTTTAAAATAAAGCTCAGTGATGATACAAAGCAAAATCAAAATATTATTGAAATGACACTTAGAATTGCATGGTTAAAATAGATTACATCCATATTAGTCTTGCATATGCATTTATAGATTGTTTCAAAAGCTACCAAATTTCAATCTCAAAAGCTATATGTATTCCCTTTCTACATCATATCACCATCTCTTCAATATTTCTTAGGATATCATCTCTTTCTGAATCATTTTCTTTCATTTCAATCATCTCAAATTCCATCCAATCTTAATCTATTAAGTCTAGCACAAATCATTTAATAACATCCTTGGTTTTGTTCCCATCCTTATTACAAGCCTTTATCCAATCATCATCATCATCATCATCATCAGGATGTATCCTTCCCTATCATTTTGTGTTGTTTCGGGATGTATCCTTCCCTCATCAACAACACTCTTATCATCATCATCAATCAATCTTGGCTTGCAACTTGACCGGGGAAACATCACGTTTATCCTTGAATCCATTTGTGCTTACTTACTTTTCATCTTCTCCTTTCATTATCTCTTCCTCATCCCATCCCCTATTCTATTCATCATTTTGCATCATCAAGTCCCAGTACAGTAATTGATCTTATACTGGGGCATATCAATCAATGAGTGAAGTCAAATCACAAATCAACAATCTTATCAAATCAATCAACATCAATCAATAAGTCTATCAATCAATCAAATCTAATCAGCTTTGTTCGAATCTTGTGATCATCAATCTATCATTAACCTCGCCTATCATGAGGTTAATCAATCATTAATCTATCATTGAATCTCACCTATCATGAGATCAATAATCTTCAAATATATCAGGATCAACAATCAGCTGACGTGATCATCAATCATCATCACAATCAACTGGAGGAATCAATATTTCTTTATCGGGAGATAAATCGTTTCTCTATCATCAATTCATCATCAAACCATCATAAAATTTCACAATTATTGAAAAATCATAAAAATCCAAAATTCATCAATTTATCTCCTGGGGGGGCATATATCACTATCATTTCGGAATTCATCATCTGGGGCAAGTCTGGGGCATGCTTTCAAACCTTTTGTCAATACTGGCAGCTGAAGCAAAATCATTCTTTGAAGCACTGCATAAACACATCACTTCAAAGAGGGGCAAAATGTAGACACCTAAAAATGGTCTGGAGAATCTAATTAATTGAATACGACTTATTTGATTAATTAATCTTAAATTCTTCTACTTAGTAAATAAATAGAAATATTTATTTATATTAAGTTCATTTATAATTCTTCTATTTTTCTCTCCTAATTAAATAAACAAAATTAAAAACTTTGTTTTATTTAATTATTATCATTTTTATCATATTATTTCTCTCTTAATTAAATAAACAAAATTAAAAACTTTGTTTTATTTAATTGTTATCATTATTTCTTCTATCTTAAAATTAATACACAATTTAAATAAATTGTGTTATTTAAAATCACATTTCTTCTTAATTAAATAAAGATTGCTAAAAATCTTTTATTTAATTATCATTCTCCTTTTAATTTAATAAAACAAACCCTATAGTTTGATTTATTAAATTATTTATTCCTCCTTTTGCTAAATTTAAATAAATTAAAAATATTTAAATTTATGCATAAAATTTGCACTATTCACTCACCAATAAATATTTATTTCTCACCAATCAAATTAATGGCACTGCCATTCACGGGAAAGCTTCAGGAAAAATTTGCAGGAAGTTCTCTCAACAACCTTCCACCCACCTTCCCTCTTATCTTGCCTGGTGTTTTCATGGGGAGAAACCATTCTCCATGATCAGCTCCTTCTTCTCATCCCATGCCTTTGGATTCTCCAGAGGAAATCACAGCCCCTCATCCCGGTTTCCTGTGCAATTGTGCTGCCGTGAAAGCTATAAATACAGCTCTTGGGCTACAAGAAAAGGATCCCAACTAATGCAATCTTACTCTGCAGGTTTCCAAAGTGCTCAAGCATCCAAACTATCCAGCATTGAAGCAACCATCCAGCATCCATCAAGCATCAGCATTTGCAGTCATGGCTGCCATTAGAATAGAGCTTGCACATTTAGATCATAATAGAATAGCATAATCTCATTTCTCATTCTCTAAGTGTCACTTTAATAATTTAATTAGCTTACAAATCTGAGAGCCAAGTAAATTAGAGAAGTCTTTAGAGTTAGAGAGCAATAGGATAAATTTCTGTAGATTTTGTAGTTTAAATTAGTTTAAATTTCTTAATCTTAGATGCAATTATCTTATTTAGAAGCGTAGATGCATAGTTTAATTCGTTTTTCCCCTTCTACTGCTTATAACATGCATATGTAAACATGTATACATACATACATATATATATGTCTATATGTTTACATGTATATATGTGTGTGTATGTTTACATGGGTATTTTGCATAAATGATTAATTCATTGTTCATGTGTCTCGACCTCTACTTATTGTTCCTTTAGATAGAAAGTTGGAGGGTTTTAACACTAATGTGCTGTAAAATATGTGAGAAAGTATATTGATTAAATTGCATTGTCGAAAGAGCCTTCTCAAATAGGAAGAGATTATATTTTTTGATGAAATTAAGAAGATTTAACTACAATTGCCCCTATAGTAATGGGTATAAAGCCAAAGATGCACAACCATAACTACAAACAATAAACAAGGGCCACAAAAATTACTGACCCCAACCATATTTTTTTCACGAAAGAAAGAAGATTTAACTACAATTTCCCTAAACTCACATTAAATAGAGCTCCTAAAGCCAATACGTAGCAATAATCTATGCAAAATGAGGACAACCCCACACACTTCATTGGAAATTCAAGCTACATCACTTGTCACTAAATATTATAGACAAATACGAAAATTGTAAAAGAGGTATTAGAATAACACTGGACAGCCAAATATTAGTAACCCTAATCATATTTTTTTGCACAAAAGGAAGAAGATTTAACTACAGTTTCTCCACTTGCAAAGAGCAATAATCTCTTTCAAGTCTCAAAAATGGGTATAACGCCAAAGATAGAAACATATAACAAGAAGACATTAAAAAAAAAAATCATCTATGCAAAACACCCATGCAAACATTAGTATAACGCTATAACCTCCATTGAGAATTCAAGCTACATCACCTAACACTAAATATTACATAGAAATAGAGAATTTGTAAAAGAGCTATTCGAATAAGACTAAACAACCATCAAAACAATTTTATCTCCAATATGTCAATGGTTTCATACAATCCTAAACCCTACACACAAATAGCTACAATTCCTCGTATGGTAATGGCTGCAACGCCAAAGATATACATAAATAATCAAAATAGTAGACCAACAACGAAAGAAAGAAGATTTAACTACAATTGCTCCTATGGTGACAGGTATAAAGCCAAAGTTGCACAACCATAACTACAAACAATAAACAAGGGCCACAAAAATCACTCAGCCCAACCATATCTTTTTGACAATAGGAAGAAATACAAAAATTGTAAAAGAGGTATTAGAATAACACTCAACAACCAAATATTAGTACCCTAACCATATTTTTTCTATGAAAGAAAGAATATTTAACTGCAATTTCTCCACCTCCAAAGAGTAGTAATATCTTTCAAGTCTTGAAAATGGGTATAATGCCAAAGATAGAAACATATAAAAAGAAGAAATTAACAATAAATTAATCATCTATGCAAAACACCCATGCAAACAACAGTATAACACCACAACCTCCATTGAAAATTTAAGCTAGATCACCACAAAAAAGAGAAATTGTAAAAGACCTACTAGAATAATACCGGACAACCACCAAAGTAATTTTATCTCCAATATGTTAATGCTTTCATACAACCCTAAACCCTACACACATATAACTCTAATTGCTCCCATGGTAATGGTTGCAACGCCAAAGATACACATAGACAACTAAAACAGTAGACCAACAACAAACAAATAACTAACCCTAACAATATTTTTTGATGAAAGAAATAAGATTTAAGTGCAATTTCTCCATCTATAGATAACGATAATCTCTTTCAAATCTCCAAAATGGGTATACACATAGACAACCAAAACAATAGACCAACAACAAACAAATAGCTAACCCTAACCATATTTTTTGACGAAAGGAAGAAGATTTTTGTGCAATTTCTCCATCCATAAAGAACAATAATCTCTTTCGAAACTCCAAAATGGGTATAACGCCAAATATACAAACACATAGTAAGAAGACATCAACAATAAATTAATCATCTATGCAAACTACCCATGTAAAAAGACTTATAGATTGTGGAGCACAATAGTTTTCAATATGGCATAAAACAGTTTGCGAACAACCTACTATCAAATCAATAATAGAGTCGAATGAAACATTTTTTTACAATAGTCTGCTATGAAACCACCGACGAAGCTGAATGTAAAGATTTTACAATGGCCTACTATGAAACCAATACCACAATGGTTATTTCGACAATGCAACTTAATCAAAATTGCTCCTATTGTGATGGCTGCAACACAAAAGATACACATAGATAACCAAAACCATAAACCAATGGTGAATAAATTACTAACCCTAAGCATATTTTTTTATGAAAGAAAAAACATTTAATTGCAATTCCTCCATCCATACAGAATGATAATCTCTTTCAAATCTCCACAATGGGTATAACGCCAAAGATACAAACATTTGACAAGACATAAACAATAAATTAACCATCTATGCAAACTACCCATGTAAAATGACTTACAGATTCTGAAGAACAACATTTTTCAATCTGGTATAAGACAGTTTCCGAATAGTCTGGTATCAAACCAGTGGCGGAGCCAAAGGAAACGATTTTTATTACATTCATCTACTATGAAACCAACACCACAATTGATGTTTGCACAATGCAACTTAATCAAAGCATACTTTCCGAGATTGCTACATTCAATATTGCATTTACTTCATCCAACCACATTTACTTCGTCCACCTCCATCGTACAACAACCACATAATGCATTAACCCTCGGGCGAGCAAACACTTACCATTCACCTTCCGCCTTTCGAGGACACCACCTCCACCACCATCAATCCACGTATTTGCAAATTTCCATGTCGCTATAGGAAAACTTGGCGAACTAACCACCGGCCGGGTACATCCCTGTTGCAAGAAAATCCAATTCACGACTGAACTGATGAAATGGAAACTTCAAACAAAATAGCCTATTGGCTAATAAAAATAAAAATTAATAACTTGAGAAATCAAGTGAGATAGATTCGCCCATGGATTAGATTAAACCCAAACAAGTGAAGAGTAAAAACAAATCGAAGTCACCTTCAAAGTCTAGGAATCACCAAGGCTTTGAAAGGCTTCGTGAGAGAACGCACAACGCACAGGAGAGCCCATCACTTCCAGGAATCCGTCCATTTCGGAGAGGTCGAGCGGGTGGCCGTTTAGGTGCTGTCATTGGAAGGCCTGCACCAAACAAACCACTATGAGGTGCAGATGGATCATGGCCAATTCCGACCCCGGACACATCCATCTACCTGTACCAAACAAAATCATCTTCATATCTTTCATTCCCGTCACATCCACACGAGAACTAGCAAATCTTTCCGGGACAAAATCCCAAGGCTTATCCCACAACCGGGGGTCCTTAGTCATTCCTTCTTGGTACAGGCTGACCAGGACACCGGCGGGAACATGCCAGCTACCGAGGGTGCAGTCCTGCACGACAGTGTAAGGAAGCGTAAAATAACTGGGAAGGTGTCGCCTCAGCATCTCCATTACTACTACCTCCACGTACTCCATCTTCTCCACGTCCTCCATTTCGGTGGCTCGCTTCCCCACTACACTTACTATTTCCTCGTGAAGTTTAGCTTAGATGTTAGGATGCGTGACGAGGTTGGCAACTAAGAATCGCAGAGTAACACAGGTGGTGTGGGAGCCTGCATGGAGGGACTTTGAACAGAAACCCAGCACCTCCTCCTTGCTCAGCTCCATATCCAACAACGTGTCCACGTAAGCCATGGAGCAGTTGGATGAAGCAGTACTTCCGCGTAACATCTGGCGGTGCTTTTGTACAAGGGAGACCACCAGCTCGGCACCGCGGGAAAGGACTTGGTTGATTTCTTTTGCATTTCCGGGGTGGAAAAAAGTTCAGAGTGGAGAGGCGTCGTAGTCCATGCTTAGAATTTTGGCTTTGTGGAAGACGTCCGCCATGGCACTTTGGAACTCCTACATGTAATCGACATCCATCTCGAAGCCGAAGCACATGTAAAGCAGGATGCCGAAGACTGTGACTTTGATGTTCTCTTCAACCGAGACCACCCCGCCGTTTTGGGTACCCTTCGTAGTCAGGTGGCGGAGAAGGGCTTGCATGGCTTGATGTTGTAAGCCTCGGAGGGCGTTGACGTGGGCGGGATGCAGTGTTTGGGTGGCCAAGTTTTTGCGCAGGGCTCACCACAACGCACCCTACGGAGTCGACCCGATTGTGGGCTGGCCGGCGGAGTGAGGTTTGCTGCACAAGATTTGGCCTTTCTCCACCAACGCCTCGTGGATTAACACTGCGCTCGTTAGGATGATGAAGGGATTTCGATCTCTTCTTAGAGTGAAGATCGGTCCGTATTTGGCCTCTAGCTCGTACATCGTGCTGTGGATTGCTCAGGTCTTGTTGAATACATTTCCCAGGAAAGGCCAATAGTGTGGACCTGGAGGCAGATTTCTCCTCCCCCTGGTCCTCTTTATCAAGAGGAAATATACCAGGGTGGCTATTAGCAGTAGGAAGGCGTCCAACCTTGACATATCGTTCAAATGAATGGCTATTCAATGATCAATAGTCGTATTAAATAGGAGGGTTTAGAATTGTGTTCTCATTGACTTTATTTTTTCAGTCATTTGATCACGTTTTCTTTTGCATAAGCATGCAATGATTAATAAATTCAATTTAATATATTACTTGTGTCAGCAAGCCTTGTGATCACCCGTGGATATTTGGTTTTGAATTATTTGATAGCCTCATTTACATCATCTTTTTCGATTGGTTGATATTAATATGCAGAAGTTCTTCATTTTCCAAGTGAACTGATAAATTTATAAACAAATAAATGTATCGCCAACTAATCACCATGAAACAAATTCATTTGCCAAAACATTATAAAATAAGGTTGATAGATTATAGAGATAAGGTCAATGGATGCTTCACACCCACTTTTTATGTCGGATCCATCTCTTATGACTTTCACTCTATTTCTTTAATTTTTTTTTCTCTTTCTTCTATATTAAACATCTCTTTCACACCCACTTTTTATGTCGGGTCCATCTCTTTTGTTTTGTTTTTAATTTTAATTATTGATTTATGAAACATTATTATTATATTTCAACTTGTTATCAATAATAGAATCATGTTAGCTTAACAAATAAAACTCTTCCTACCTACCATTACTAATCTCTACAATATGAATAATACAACAATATATAAATGCTTACAAATGGTCTATAATAAGAATTCAACATGAACAAAAATCAAACACATTCAAAAGAAGAGGAAAACATCAAGTTCTAGTAGTAGAAAAACTAAAGCAAGTGCAAACTTTGGGAAGGGTATGCCAAATGCATCTCATGTCACTATCTTAGATATTTAATACAACTAGTACATCACTTCAAAGATACATTGAGACTTAATCAACAATTTCAAATCTCTTCACTCCTATTCTTCCTCTTGCAACAATTGAAAACTTGACTCTCCCACTTGAATCCACCACATGAGCATTAAAATAGGGTTTTTCAAATGGACCAACCCTTGTAACATTGAAATTACATCAAATATAGGCCTCCTCATTCCATAACACTTTTTTAAAGTGAAAAGGATGTATAATGAATTGAATTAAAGTAAAAACCATTCATATACCATTCTTTGCCTATGAGAGGTAGAGTTTTCCAATTCAACTATAAATCATGTTCACCATGCTAGGCTTGTCTCACCTTGTTAAAGACAACACCATTTTCCAACTCTTCTTGTTCCTTAGGTGCAAAATTGTTCATACTAAGAAAAACAATAGTATCCTCTTCATTTAACAAAGAAGGCTCTTACAATCCTAACCTTTTAACATTGGAAACATCTTCATATATTTGGGAAAATCTAATCTTAAAAAATTCTAACCTACCTATATATTCTATGATCTATAATGAACATTATATTAGAGGCTCAATATTTATTTAATTATCTTTGTGTCTATCTTTCCCCAAGCATATCCAAAAAACTCACTACATGGAATTTGTGTTACATCCTATGTTGATAATGGTCATGCTTATATACATTTATTTTAAATACTCCTTAGACACAAAGATATATTTATCTAAACTCTTCAGTGAACTTGTTAGCCTCTTCTACCTTAAAATCTATTTTTTATAACCCTTATCTTGACTATCCTAAATAAACATCAAGAGAGCTAGAGCTAGGTGGCAATTAGCCCAAAAAATTCTCAAATAGAGATTTAGTTGTTGAAGAGTGAATGGATCTATTATAAGAGTGTTTCATGTCAATTGAGTATTCATACCAACCTTTTAGATAGCTTTTATTGTAATTATTAACTAATTGTACCAAATCCTTATTGATCGCCTCTATTTATTCATCCATTTTGGGATGGAAAGTCATATATTGTTTCAACTTGGTATCCATCCTAATCCATTAGGTGCACCAAAATGTCCTTATCTAAATATGAAATAATACTATCTAGAAGTTCAAAATGAATATGCACATGTTTACATAATATTTTAGTTGCATCACTCTCAATTAGTTTCTTTTTGTAAGCCATAAGTATCACATCTTAGAGAAATGATCCACAATAACAAGGATATAATAATTAAGAAAATCATTACATACAACCCATCTATAGAGTCCACAAAGATTATGTCCCATGACCTTTTAGGCATCAATAATAACTGGTATAATCAAAGCTTCCTATTGTTGAACTTGTTAACATTACATAGTTAACAACCTCTTGTGAATTTAGAGCTATCTAGTTGTAATAATAAAGCCAATAAATATTAATTAGCAAAAGGTTTACCATATTTTTAGTCACTCTATTTAATTCTTGGGAACCCATGAGGTGTGTGCCTCTTTTATGAGCATTAGTCTCATTTATTTACATTCACAAATTTTACTCAAATTTAAAGAAGCCTATCCAAGAGACAAGAATCAATATTAGGCTAAAACTAATCATCCTTATTTTAGTTTTTGAATTGTATGCTTTAGTAAAGTCTACATATTGCATACAATTATTCAAATTGTACCTCTTTTTTTAAAGCTCCAATATGGTAATGATGTTCAATGAGAGTATAAAACAAGGTTAAATTCTAAGGTTGTTGATATGATAACACTAGTAAAGAAATGTATAGTTCTTATGGGTTTGAAACAAATTAAAGCCAAATAAATAAAATTTATAGTTTATACAAACTTAGGTCCAAATAAATGAACAAAGAAATTTTAATACAAGAAAATCTAGAATAAAATGAATTAAGCACAACACATAGAAAATTACTATTAACATAATTAGAGGCTATGAAGTCAACTAAGTCCCAACTTAAAATGTTAGGTCCCTAATATTCTCTAATGTTATGACCTTAATATCAAATATATTAATAATATAATATATATTCCTAGGTATAATGAGTTAAAAACTTGTGGCATGCTTAACCTTAACATTTGTTTTAGTTAAACCCTTAAATACTCTTTATTAGGATGAAGGGGTATGCCCCTACATGGTTAAGCCTATAAAGAAAGGGGGGATGTTCCTCCCAAATTATTATATCATCAATTATTCAATTCATATCATATTTTATTATTATTGGAGGTAATTCCCTCAAAGTGGCTAGCCATATTTTTGTTTCCTACAAATATTTTCAAGAAATATAATAAAAGTGGTATTAGAGCTATGATTTGGGCTAACATTTTGTTTCCACCATAACTTCTAAACCAACTTGAATTTTGATCTATTTTTTTTTAGGTTTTAAGGTATGTATTAGATAAGATCTAAAAAAAAAGACTTTGAAGGTAAGTTTTCAAAATTTTATTGAGATTTTATTATTCTTTTATTAATTTTCTCTAAAAGTCAAAATTTATGGATTTCTTAACTTTTTTATATTTTTAGAAATCTTATAAAAAATTACCTATAGGGTTTTTTCTTTGTAATTTGATATTAAAAATAAAATATATTCTTTAATTTAGTGGTCAAAATCTAGTCAAAATTTCTCATTATTTTGCTCTATGGACTACAATTTTTAGAATTAAAAAAATAAATAAATTTTGAAACCCTATAAAAACTCAAGTAGGGTTAATTATTTGTAATTTACTATTATACATAAAATAAGATCCTTAATTTAGAGGTCAAGTTTTAGACAAACCATAAATTTCAAAACATGTCTTAGCATATGTTCTAAATTTTTATGGTTACAACTTGCACTATATACTATCCTCCTTTAATTAACAAAAATGAATATATTGTTCAAAATTAAAGAAAAAACTTGAATCCATGTCATCTTTAGGACCAAAGGACTCTTTTATGAATGAGGAAACTAATTACCATCTCTATTTTTCACCATAAAAAATGAGGGAATAATTCCATCAAATTGTGAAAAAGTGGTACATTTCATAATGAATAAATTATTTAACCCATTTACAACATCCTTAAATAAGGGATAATTTAGGTTTGAAAAAGTAATATTGTACCAAAATTAAGGAGTTCACAAAACCACCAAGGTGGGTACAACCTTAATAGACTAAATCAAGGAATAGGTCAATTTTTTCAAGGTTCAAAAGTAAACCTACCTAAAATAGATATACATAACTTTTGATGGTACATACATAAACTCGCTACACCTTATCAATGGTACCAATGTGTGATGGGTGAAAAACAAGGGAAATTACTTAGTTGGAGGGAACTTCCAATGACTTATTAGACCAATGTGAGCAACCATGGAAGGGGTTCTATTTTACTTAGCTTACAAATTTAAAACAAATAAGGTTTGTAGCAAAATACAATTTTGAAAACATGAGATTGACAATTTGACCTCAAGATCTGACACCTTATCAAAGGATACAAATCTACATAAATGGACTTAATGAAAAAACTAAACATGATGCCCCTTATTGGAACCTTGTACAGTTAGAAAATCAATGCAACAAGCATTAGATATTGAGCAAAGAAACCTCATCACAGAAATATCAACATAAGGCCAAATAGTAAGATGGAAAGATAAAAATGTCACTAATCCTACCAAAAAAAATGGGGCTAACCTTCTTAGCCCAAAAAAATAACAAAGCTCTCTCCTCAAAAAGAGGTAGAGAAAAGGGGAAAAGTTCTATGTTGGCATTGAGATAGAAAATGATCTATCGGTCATAAATGTGTTAATAATGAGAAGAGGCTAATGATTATTGAGAATGAGCTTGAAGAAGAGGAATAAGTATCTATATAAGAACCAAATATGGAACTAAAGAGTGAAAATTTAGAGGAAGAAGACAATGATAGCATCTCATTACATGCATTGAATGGAATAAGAAAACCACAAACACTTAAATTTTTTGATTATATAATAAGAGAAAGGTAATAGTGATGATCGATATAGGTAGTGCACACAACTTTCTTGACAAAAGATTAACAC
The DNA here is from genome assembly GCA_007258455.2 of Sequoia sempervirens. NCBI lineage: Eukaryota > Viridiplantae > Streptophyta > Pinopsida > Cupressales > Cupressaceae > Sequoia > Sequoia sempervirens. The sequence goes on from VDFB02017477.1 coordinate 23,544, forward strand.
ATGAGCCTTTTTTTTATTTTGCATATCTAGTCTCTAACTTTGAAGTCATGATAGCTGATGGAAATTGACTCTTTTGTGGTGGTAAGTGCCATCATATAAACTTGTAATGGGAAATTACCACCTAGATTAAAAAATGTTTTCTATTCCAATAGAATGAGCAAATGTAGTTTTAGGATTACAATGGATTAAAAAATTGGGAACATTGTCCTTCAATTTTCAAGAATTATTTATGAGGGTGAGTGCAGGATCATGATGGTCCAAAAAGTGGCAATAGAAAAAATGTATTTTTACTTAGCCAAAATCATGAAACACAAGTTTGAATTTTTGTATGGTTCAGATAAAATTTAATTTTGGTTTTGTAATACCAAACCAAAATAAATATCTGTTAGTAACAAATATCTATTTTGCAAGAAAAATGAATATCCATTTTGAAAAGAAAAATAAATACATATTTTGAAAAGAAAAATGGATATTCGTTTCTAACAAGGATTTTCATCAATTTTTTGTTTTCAAAATAGATATCTATTTTGAAAAGAAAAACATATATCCATTTTTAAAAGCCCAAAAAAGCACACTTCAGTAAAATGGGCATAACTTTGTGTTACTTATCAAAATTTTGATTTTTTACATGTGTTGGAAATCTAATTCAAAGATATACACAATGGGTCAAATAATTTTGATATATTATGCACCAAAAAATAATTATAATCATGTAAATTTCCTCCCCCAGTTTAAAAATTTTAAATGCTCATAACTCTTACATACAAATTCTTTTCTTCACGATTTTTTTGGAATAATCATTCCAAAAGACTTGAAACATTAAAGAAGTAAAAAATAAGGAAACATATAGATTTTATGTAATAAGGAGAGTAAA
>VDFB02017479.1:0-11986 GCA_007258455.2 Sequoia sempervirens
AACACAGGTGTGAGTATATACAATGTTTGTGTTATCCATTACTGTTGTCATTTAAACATAAATATAAATCTAGTATTTTGGCAGGAGACTCTGTAAAATCACATGATCTTACTCGTGGAGACTTTATAATGGTTTACAAAGATGCTGCTAGAGGAAAATACGTAAGAAATTTTTGGGTTGATATTACTGTAAAATGTTTTCATCCATTATCAAAGAATATGCATAGAAATTCATGGTAAGAACACTGTGGAATGTTTTCTGTAATAGGTAATAAGAGGAAAGAGAACTAGAACAAGTCAAGAAACCTCAGGCAATTCTGGTGAAAGAAACATAATCTGCTCATCCTCAAATGCAATAGAAGATGGTAATGTGAAATCTGTCAATGAAAATGGCAATGAGGTGAGTAGCAATGTTAACAATGTGTCTCTATCAACAGTGGAAAGTGAATACATGGGTTTTACTGTGGAGGATGTTAACAATGTGTCTCTATCAACAGTCTTTTCCTTGCTTTTCCGAAGATATGATACAAGATTAGTATGCATGTTTTTTCACATGTAACGGTATGCCTCCAATCTGCTAGTTTTTACATATTTGTAAATTTTAAATTAATGAATATTTTTCTTTTTTTCAGAGATTATGATAACCTTCCCTGTCAGTTTCAAGCAATTTTCTGGCTACGCCAGAGAGACAAATCTTTTATACTCACTTGTTAATTAATTTCTCTTTGATTAACCCAACTAAAAATAATAATTCCCATTACTTCCAAATATTATTATTTTAAACTTTAGAAAATATATATTTAGATATATTTTAAGTTGTCCATTTTAAACAGAAAAAGATTGCCTACAGTGACATTTCCACCCTCAATGATTGAAATAAATATTTCTAATGGTAGCACAGGCTCTTAAAAAGGTCAAGCCAAAATTTTAGGAACCAAGATTTTAGGGAACATTAAAAAATTCTTATATCTTATTATTATATTATTAAGATAAGATTTAAATTATTTAGATCTTAATAAAATATTATATCATTAATATTTTAATTAGAAAATATTATGTAATGATATTAATGTTTTAAGTAGTGGAAATTTTATTCTATAGGAAAAATCAAAGATTTAAATAATATATATCTTACTTTTTAATGTGGCAAATATCTTCAAGCAGACATAATAGTTGATAGTTAAGTTTCTAAAATCAATTAAAAAATCTGCTTTTCTTTTAATAAAGTTGTGAATTTTTATATCTTATCTTTTAATTGGTGGCAAATATCTTAAAGCAAACAATAATAGATTAATATTAAGATATATCAGCTAGTAACCATTCTCACAGTCAAAAGAGGCATTAAGTTCGTTTCTAATCTATTAAAATATAGAAGCTAGTAACCATTCTCATAGTTAGAAAAACATTCGGTTCGTTTCGTTAAATATTTTTTAAAAGCTTCATACATATTTTATTCATACATAGCCTTCCCTATATTTAGAAGAAAATGGAATTCAGCTATATATATATATTGGACTTGACTACTCAAATCCGAAAGGATTCCAAATCTGACTAAAAGTATTCAATTTTTCTTATTAATTATTTCTTACTGCATGCTATGGACTTCCATTTATAAATAATGTAATAATATAAATCATAATATAAATCGCAAATGGAAGTCCATAGTCTGCAGGAAGAAATAATTAATAAAAAAAATTGAATACTTGTATTCAAATTTGGAATCCTTTCAGTTTTGAGTAGTCAAGTCCATTTAGCATTTAATTTCAGAAAAACAAAAAAATTCTAAGAAAATTCGCCTAAATATAAGTAATTGTCTTCTAGCTGTCGTCTGCAAATAATGTAATTTAATAAGCAGTACATTATTTGCAGACGAGAGCTAGTAGAAGACAACCACCTATATTTAGGCTAATTTTCTTAGAATTTTTTTGTTTTTTATGGACTCCTTATTAAATCTCCACTCTGACCCATGACATTGGCAGCTAAATTAAGGAGCACTCCCCACTAAAATAGCTTCCCAATTTCCCAGCGCTTTTTCTGAACGGCTCTCTACATTCTTTGAAGATATAAATTGGTCCCTTACATCCTCGTTGCAGCTGTCTCCTCCTCCTCCTCCTCTAATGTGGAACAACGCTTTGGCATCTGCAGATGGGAAATTGTTTCACAGTTTTCCTGAATGCGATACTTTGTCTAGGTCGGCCTCTGGATCACAGTTTCACTCATTGAACAATGTCCCAAATCTGCCAATGCCTCTTTCATCATCTTCTACTAGTGATTTGCACTCTCTTGAGATGAAGGAAGAAGAAAATACATTGGCCATTTGTTTTCCAAATGAGTTTCCATTGAATTTTCACATAGGACGAATCACTGAGACTCTGCAAAGTGCTGCTAGTGTGAGAGCCAACCGAAAGAGAAGAATGGCCAGGCAGAGGAGAGTGGGTAGTATGACTATGGAAATAAGTTTGCACCAGAACTTCTTTCAGCAATCTCGTTCTTTTGGCTAACATAGAGGAATCTCAATCCAGTGTGCACCGTCATAAGCCTAGAGGTCGAGAGCACAATGACAACAACGTAGACCTGCAGGAAAATCCTGCAGGTCTACGTTGTTGTCATTGTAACCTCGACGGGTATGATGGATTATTTCACTTTAATGGGTTTTTTTTTTTTTTTTTGCTACTGAGAATGCTAGTGTATGGAAAATTTGAAGATGGTAAGGTGGGTGGGAAGAAATTGCTATGGTTCAAAGCCTTGATACACATTCTTTTCAATCCGAGTCTTTGCAGGAGATGGTGAAGAAAGAACTCAAGTTTCTTCTTCAGAAGGAGCTCCGAAACAGTGATGTAGGGTCTCTTGGAAGAATTGTTCTTCCAAAATTAAGTGCAAGTTTTTTATAGAAATTTTTTTTTTAACATTTTTCTTGTGATTTCTGCCATTTAGAATGACAAAGTTGGAGTATGTGTTCTATTAATGTTTTATTTAATGGAAGAAGATATCTAGGTTTTTGTTTTTTTAAGAAGAATTAAATAACAGAAAGAATCTCCATAAACACTACAATATTTTTCTAAATGGAAAATTTTCAGAAAGAAGCTCAAGCCCATCTTCCCACACTTACTGCTGGGGAAGGAATGCTCCTACCAATGGACGATATTGATGATACCAAAGCATGGAACTTCAAATACAGGTTTTTATCAAAACCCATTTTGACCTAATTTTTTCCTCAGTGTTATTTGCATTTTCTTGAACTTCATTGAATCTTATACTATATCAATGAACTAAAAACAGTGCTACTTCTTTCTAGGTTTTTGGCGGAACAACAAAAGCAGAATGTACATCTTGGAGAACACAGGTGTGAGTATATACAATGTTTGTGTTATCCATTACTGTTGTCATTTAAACATAAATATAAATCTAGTATTTTGGCAGGAGACTCTGTAAAATCACATGATCTTACTCGTGGAGACTTTATAATGGTTTACAAAGATGCTACTAGAGAAAATACGTAAAATTTTGAGTTGATATTACCTTGCTGCACTGTAAATGTTTTCATCCATTATCAAAGAAGTGTATGCATAGAAATTCATGGTACAAGAACACTGTGGAATGTTTTCTGTAATAGATACAATGAAGGAAGAGGCAGAACAAGTCAAAAGAAACCTCGGTAATTCTGGTGAAAGAAACATATCTGCTCATCCTCAAAATGCAATAGAAAGATGGTAATGTGAAATCTGTCAATGAAAATAATGGCAATGGTGAGTAGCAATGTTAACAATGTGTCTCTATCAACAGTGGAAAGTGAATGCATGGGTTTTACTGTGGAGGGATATTTAACAATGTGTCCTATCTGATCTTTTCCTTGCTTTTCCGAAGATATGATACAAGATTAGTATGCATGTTTTTTCACATGTAACGGTATGCCTCCAATCTGCTAGTTTTTACATATTTGTAAATTTTAAATTAATGAATATTTTTCTTTTTTTCAGAGATTATGATAACCTTCCCTGTCAGTTTCAAGCAATTTTCTGGCTACGCCAGAGAGACAAATCTTTTATACTCACTTGTTAATTAATTTCTCTTTGATTAACCCAACTAAAAATAATAATTCCCATTACTTCCAAATATTATTATTTTAAACTTTAGAAAATATATATTTAGATATATTTTAAGTTGTCCATTTTAAACAGAAAAAGATTGCCTACAGTGACATTTCCACCCTCAATGATTGAAATAAATATTTCTAATGGTAGCACAGGCTCTTAAAAAGGTCAAGCCAAAATTTTAGGAACCAAGATTTTAGGGAACATTAAAAAATTCTTATATCTTATTATTATATTATTAAGATAAGATTTAAATTATTTAGATCTTAATAAAATATTATATCATTAATATTTTAATTAGAAAATATTATGTAATGATATTAATATTTTAAGTAGTGGAAATTTTATTCTATAGGAAAAATCAAAGATTTAAATAATATATATCTTACTTTTTAATGTGGCAAATATCTTCAAGCAGACATAATAGTTGATAGTTAAGTTTCTAAAATCAATTAAAAAATCTGCTTTTCTTTTAATAAAGTTGTGAATTTTTATATCTTATCTTTTAATTGGTGGCAAATATCTTAAAGCAAACAATAATAGATTAATATTAAGATATATCAGCTAGTAACCATTCTCACAGTCAAAAGAGGCATTAAGTTCGTTTCTAATCTATTAAAATATAGAAGCTAGTAACCATTCTCACAGTTAGAAAAACATTCAGTTGGTTTGGTTAAATATTTTTTAAAAGCTTCATACATATTTTATTCATACATAGCCTTCCCTATATTTAGAAGAAAATGTAATTCAGCTATATATATATATATTGGACTTGACTACTCAAATCTGAAAGGATTCCAAATCTGACTAAAAGTATTCAATTTTTTTAATTAATTATTTCTTACTGCATGCTATGGACTTCCATTGACAAATAATGTAATAATATAAATCATAATATAAATCACAAATAGAAGTCCATAGTCTGCAGGAAGAAATAATTAATAAAAAAAATTGAATAGTTGTATTCAAATTTGGAATCCTTTTAGTTTTGAGTAGTCAAGTCCATTTGACGTTTAATTTCAGAAAAACAAAAAATTCTAAGAAAATTCGCCTAAATATAGGTGATTGTCTTCTAGCTGTCGTCTGCAAATAATGTAATTTAATAAGCAGTACATTATTTGCAGACGAGAGCTAGTAGAAGACAACCACCTATATTTAGGCGAATTTTCTTAGAACTTTTTGTTTTTATGAACTCCTTATTAAATCTCCACTCTGACCCATGACATTGGCAGCTAAATTAAGGAGCACTCCCCACTAAAATAGCTTCCCAATTTCCCAGCGCTTTTTCTGAACGTCTCTCTACATTCTTTGAAGATATAAATTGGTCCCTTACATCCTCGTTGCAGCTGTCTCCTCCTCCTCCTCTAATGTGGAACAACGCTTTGGCATCTGCAGATGGGAAATTGTTTCACAGTTTTCCTGAACACGATACTTTGTCTAGGTCGGCCTCTGGATCACAACTTCACTCATTGAACAATGTCCCAAATCTGCCAATGCCTCTTTCATCATCTTCTACTGGTGATTTGCACTCTCTTGAGATGAAGGAAGAAGAAAATACATTGGCCATTTGTTTTCCAAATGAGTTTCCATTGAATTTTCACATAGGACGAATCACTGAGACTCTGCAAAGTGCTGCTAGTGTGAGAGCCAACCGAAAGAGAAGAATGGCCAGGCAGAGGAGAGTGGGTAGTATGACTATGGAAATAAATTTGCACCAGAACTTCTTTCAGCAATCTCGTTCTTTTGGCTAACATAGAGGAATCTCAATCCACTGTGCACCGTCATAAGTCTAGAGGTCGAGAGTACAATGACAACAACGTAGACCTGCAGGAAAATCCTGCAGGTCTACGTTGTTGTCATTGTAACCTCGACAGGTATGATGGATTATTTCACTTTAATGGGTTTTTTTAGTTCTTTTTTGCTACTGAGAATGCTAGTGTATGGAAAATTTGAAGATGGTAAGGTGGGTGGGAAGAAATTGCTATGGTTTAAAGCCTTGATATACATTCTTTTCAATCCGAGTCTTTGCAGGAGATGGTGAAGAAAGAACTCAAGTTTCTTCTTCAGAAGGAGCTCCGAAACAGTGATGTAGGGGCTCTTGGAAGAATTGTGCTTCCAAAATTGAGTGCAAGTTTTTTATAGAAAAATATTTTTTTAACATTTTTCTTGTGATTTCTGCCATTTAGAATGACAAAGTTGGAGTATGTGTTCTATTAATGTTTTATTTAATGGAAGAAGATATCTAGGTTTTTGTTTTTTTAAGAAGAATTAAATAACAGAAAGAATCTCCATAAACACTGCAATATTTTTCTAAATGGAAAATTTTCAGAAAGAAGCTGAAGCCCATCTTCCCACACTTACTGCTGGGGAAGGAATGCTCCTACCAATGGATGATATTGATGATACAAAAGCATGGAACTTCAAATACAGGTTTTTATCAAAACCCATTTTGACCTAATTTTTTTCTCAGTGTTATTTGCATTTTCTTGAACTTCATTGAATCTTATACTATATCAATGAACTAAAACAGTGCTACTTCTTTCTAGGTTTTGGCGGAACAACAAAAGCAGAATGTACATCTTGGAGAACACAGGTGTGAGTATATACAATGTTTGTGTTATCCATTACTGTTGTCATTTAAACATAAATATAAATCTAGTATTTTGGCAGGAGACTTTGTAAAATCACATGATCTTACTCGTGGAGACTTTATAATGGTTTACAAAGATGCTGCTAGAGGAAAATATGTAAGAAATTTTTGGGTTGATATTACTGTAAAATGTTTTCATCCATTATCAAAGAATATGCATAGAAATTCATGGTAAGAACACTGTGGAATGTTTTCTGTAATAGGTAATAAGAGGAAAGAGAACTAGAACAAGTCAAGAAACCTCAGGCAATTCTGGTGAAAGAAACATAATCTGCTCATCCTCAAATGCAATAGAAGATGGTAATGTGAAATCTGTCAATGAAAATGGCAATGAGGTGAGTAGCAATGTTAACAATGTGTCTCTATCAACAGTGGAAAGTGAATACATGGGTTTTACTGTGGAGGATGTTAACAATGTGTCTCTATCAACAGTCTTTTCCTTGCTTTTCCGAAGATATGATACAAGATTAGTATGCATGTTTTTTCACATGTAACGGTATGCCTCCAATCTGCTAGTTTTTACATATTTGTAAATTTTAAATTAATGAATATTTTTCTTTTTTTCAGAGATTATGATAACCTTCCCTGTCAGTTTCAAGCAATTTTCTGGCTACGCCAGAGAGACAAATCTTTTATTAATGGACTGGAGCTAACTGCGTCCTCTGATTCAGTGCTTCTTTAATTTCGTTCTTGTGATCGCTCTATTATTATTTGGGGTACCGAATAACTCAATTCTCTTAAAATTTTACAGCTGCATTAGGTTTTTTTTTATTGGTGGCGTTATTTTTAGAAAAATGGCATCTGTTTGGTTGTGGGTTGTTCCTTTCTTCATTGGGAAAATGTTCTCTTAAATCCTTCTGGCTCCATTTCTAAGGAAGATGTTTAATAATATTTTTAAATGAGTTTCAATCATTCCTGGCGGTTCTGTGCATCTATGGTTGCTGGACTAATTTGTGCCTACATTTGTGGCTCGATTTGTGCCTGTGTGATTCATTTAAGGATTTGTTAGATCTTTCGGGTAAGTCATTGAAGTATAGTATCTTTACTTATCGAGTCTCCTAATCAATGTACTGTGAGGTAATTGCTTTTCTTTCCTCCTGCTTTCTTTCCGATAATTAAGGGGATTTGTAATTGACAGTTATTGTAACCAAATTCATTAAACTTTGTGTTTTGTTTGCATTGTTTCAACGACCGAGAGGTCATCATTAATCTCTTGTTTGTGAGCGCGTGGGGGTAGGGATGGGCACAAGCAGACATGCCATGCTAACCGTTATGTTCACCACGAATTTGCAAATTTCTTGTTCTTTATCTTACTTATGCATACTTTAATTGGTCTTTCTATACGTAAGATGTTATAATTGGTATTGTATGTGTGTCCCTGATAGGGATAAAATATGACCCTTCAATGAGTTTAGCTGCCAATATGAATGACCTGTAACTCTTCATGCACTTCCCTTTCATGAGATTTTTAGTGGTAGCAGATTTTAGAGAAAGGTTGGATTGCTGATAAGAAATTGAATATATGGGATTTCTTATGTGATGCTGACTCAATTTGAGTTTTTGATTCATCCAAAGAGTACAAATTTAACAAGGAATTCTCTGGCCGAAACATGAACCAATTACAAGTAATTTGATCAACTTAATTCATGTATCAATTTGTATAACGATTCAGATAGTATTGATGCATCATGTTTTCAGAAGGAATGTGGTTATAATTTCATGTTGATTAATTTCCACAATCATTTATATTTAGCATGATTTCTAATTATTGCAAGGTTCAGTATTATCGCCATGCTCCACACTAGGTATACTCAGGTTATGTTTGCATTTTCAGCCTTTGCATTGTATCCAGAGTCTCAACTGTATAAACCACCTTCGTATTGTAAATCATAGACTTGTTATAGCTCTAGGCTTGGGAATATGTATAGATATTATTTATTCCCTTCGGTAGCATTTCAAATATATGGAGTTATGCGTTATTTTGCTGCATTTGTTATTATTAATTGTTGTTTTTTCTTAAGCGTAAATCTACAAAAATGTTTTGTAATTGGCATGTACAGAATTAGCTAAAGAAAGCATGCTGAATTTTTTTCGTTTTGGTTTAACCATTTCAAATTATATTTTTCAATTGAAATAATTATTAATATATAATAGAGAGCTTTTTATGTAAAATGAAAGGAACATTTAATTGGCAAAAAAATCAAAATCAAAGAGATTTGTTAACAAAAAATTAAAATGTCAAAGAGATTTGATAAAACAAAAATAAAAATAAAAAAGATTGGATGAAACAAAAAATTCAAAATCAACCATTTTTCATGAAATAGAAAAATCAAAACAAAGAGATTTAAAACAAAAAATCAAAAGCAAAGAAATTTCATGAAACAATAAAATTAAAGAAAAGAGATTTGATGAAATAAAAAAATCAAATCAAAGAGATTTGTTGTAACAAAAATCAAAATCAAAGAGATTTGATCAAATAATAAAAATTAAATAAATAAATCAAAGATTAAAAAAAAGTTAATTAAAAGTTTAGAAAAGACAAAAATAAATAAATTAAAAAATCAAATAAATAAATGAAAGAGGTGACAAAATAAATCAATCTTAAAAGAAAATTAGAAATTTCATCACAAAATTTGATTAAAATATAAAAAAATAAAGATAAAAATATAAATTAAAAGATCAAAGAGATTTAATCACAAAGAAAATCTTTACCATATATAAATTAAAAGATGAAATAAATAAATCAAAGATAAAAGATAAATAAAAAATAATTACAAAGATTCAAATAAATTAAAAAATATCAAATATATAAATCAAAAATAAAAATAAATTAAAAGATTAAATAAATATATATATATTTTTAAGATAAATCAAAGATTCAATCACAAAGATAAGTTAATCAAAAGGAAAAAAACAAAGATTTAAAAATATAAATCAATAAGAAATAAACTAAATAAAATAAACCTCACAAAGATTTTGAATATATGAGGTTAAATTAGGCTTTTGGAAAGGGTTTAATTAGCTTAGGGTTCAATTAGAATAAGATTTCGGACTAGGATTCAGGTTACAGTTCAGTTATAGTTACAATTCAATTGAGTTTTAGTTTTAATGTTATGGTCCAAATATGGCTACAATTTAATTATGGTTATGATTCAATTAGAGTTGGAGTTCAATTAGGATTATAGTTAGGGTCAAGTATAGGGTTCAATTAGGGTTACTATTAGGGTTAGGGTTAGGATACAATTTGGGTTAGGGTTACTATTAGGGTTGAATTAGGGTTAAGATTAAATTAGGGTGAAGTTTATTGTTCAAGTAGGGTTAGTGTTCACTTAAGGTTATGATTATATGGTTAGGGTTTGGGTTAGTGTTCTATAATAAAGGTTGGGGTTAGTGTTATAGTTGGAGTTCAAATAGAGTTATGATAAAGGCTAAGTTTATGATTCAATTAGGGTTTGGATTAGGACTAGCATACAATTAGGGTTTAATTATTAAGGATGAATTAGAGTTAGTTTTAGGGTTTGGGTGTAATTAGGGTTTATTTAAGGTTGAATTATGGTTACAAGTAGGATTCAATTAGGGTTATGACTAGGGTTGAAAAGTGTTATTGTTCAGTTATATTTTAACTATGGTAACTATTGACGTTCAATTATGATTGGGGATCAATTAGGTTTAAGATTCAATTAGAGTTCTGGTTATAGCTAAGATTCAATTAGCATAACGGTTAGGGTTAGGGTTAGGATTACAATAGTGTTCAAAGTTAGGGTTAGAAATCAATTAGGATTAGGACTAGGGTTAAGGTTAAATTAAAGTTAGATTAATTAAGAATATTTTTAGATTCTAATTATGGTTAGTCTTTAATTATGGTTAAGGTTAGAGTTTGATAAGTGGTCATTTTGTGTTAGGGTTTAAAATAAGGATCGAATTATGATTAGGGTTCAATAAGATTCAATCAAAGTTAGGGTATAATTAGGCAAAGAATTCACTTAGATTTAAAATATAAATCAATAAGAAATTACTAAATAAAATAAGCCTCACAAAAATTTGAATACATGAGGTTTAATTAAGGTTTTGGATAGGGCTTAATTACACTTTGGGTTCAATTAGGATAAAATTTTGGACTAGAATTAGGGTTATGGTTCAATTATAGTTACAATTCAATGGATGTTTAGGTTTAAGGTTATAGTCCAAAAAGGGTTACAATTTAATTATGGTTATGATTCAATTAGGGTTGGAGTTCAATTAAGATTATAGTTAGGGTCAAATATAGGGTTCAACTAGAGTTCCTATTAGGGTTAGGGTTAGGGTACACTTTAGGTTAGGGTTATTATTAGGGACAAATTAGGGTTAAGATTAAATTAGGGTGAAGTTTATTGTTCAATTAGGGTTAGTGTTCACTTAGGTTACGATTCTGGTTAGGGTTTGGTTTAGTGTTCTATAATAAATCTTGGGGTTAGGGTTATAGTTGGAGCTCAAATAGAGCTACCATAAAGGTTACCCTAAATGTAACATTAATCCTAACTCCTAACCCTAATATACCTCTAATTATAATGTAAACCCTAATCTTATCCCTAAGTGTAATTGTAACATTAACCATAATTGTAATCTTAATTTACCTAACACTAATCTTAACCCAAATTTTAACCCTAACCCTAATGCTAATCTTATCCCTAAATTAAATATATATATGAATTTTTTTTTTGATCTATATAATTGAGAAAATTAAATTCTTTGATTAATCTCCATGCACTTTATATAAATTAAAATTTAAGATTTATATTTATATTTTTAAGAATTATTTAATAAATGTTTGCAAATTAATTCTAACCTAACCCTAATCCTAACTATATCTCTTTACCCTAACCCTAACTATATCTCTTAATCTTAACCCTAACGCTATTCTTGAATCATTGTCTAACCCTAAACCTATCCACATAGTGAAATTAAACCTTACTATATCTCTAACCCAAAACCTAGCCCTAAGCATAACCATAACCATGATGTAAATTGTAACCCTAACCATAATCTTAACCTTAAAATTTATCTTAAATCTAATTGTAACCCTAATCCTGATCCTAACTCTAACCCTAATTTTAAGCTAATCTTCATGCTAACCCTAATCCAAATTTTGAAGCTAACCCTAACCCTAATCTTGATGCTAACCCTAACCCCAATCCTAACTATATCTCTTAACCCTAATCCTAACCCTATTCTTAACTAAATCTCTAATCCTAAACCTAACTATATAA
>VDFB02017481.1:0-56890 GCA_007258455.2 Sequoia sempervirens
AGATGTAGTCATATTTATTTATGTATGTGGAATGTACTTGAAAAAGTAAAGAAAGTGTGTGTGTGTAAATGGATGGAGAATAGTGATGGGAGCTATGTGACAAGTGGTATGGTGTGAATTTTCCAATAGTTGTTATATACCTACAACTAGAGTAGGATTTTGGTTTTCAAGAGCTTAACTAAAACTAATTTCATCACTTTGAAGGTGTACTTCAATTCATCTTTTGGGAATGCACCATACTCTTTGTATCTTGGTAGTAAGCCATTTTGTATTCACTTTAGGCTGTGAGCCTTTCAAGGATAGTGTTTCCTGGTAGTGAGCCCTATAATGTCTTGTAATTAGTTATAATATATTGTGAGTTAATCCTCACCATGGTTTTTCCCATTCTAGGTTTTTCATGTAAAAATCTTGGTGGCAATGTGTTATCAGATGTTATGATTCCTTTCATGTTTTGGTTTACAATTGCATCTAGATATGTGTTAATATTTGGATGGTTAGCAATTATATGTTTTAGTAGAATACTAATTATCCCCCTCCCCTTTTAGTATTTGGTGTATCCAACAATTGGTATTAGATCTTGGTTCCTCTAAATAAGTCTTACAACTTGAGGAAGGTCCAAGAATTTGAATACATGCCTAACAAAAACTATCCTATTCCTTTGGAAGAAATCTCTGCATATGAGCAACTACATGCTACCCTTGAAGAATTGGACAAAAGTGAAGGTGAGAAAGAAGCTCTGAAAGGAAACTTGAAAGAAGTAAATGAATGCATTAAAAATTTAAGAGAACAAATCAAAAATTTCAAAGTAAGGCATAAAGAAGTTAGTGATCAACTGAAAAAGGTTGATGAAGACACTAACAGATTGAAGGTGCAAGTGGAAGAAACGAAAAGAGTTGAAGAATGTAAGAAAGATAAAATTTAGAATAAAATTGATGAATGTACAAAGGTTGAACAAGAAGTGGTAACTCTAAGATCTAATCTAGAAAAATCAAAAGCTCATGAAGAAAAAATAAAAATGGTTTCTACAAGGCTTGATGAGTTGATTGGATTTTAGAAACCTAATAAGGACAAAGGTAGTCTAGGACTTGAAGAAGGACAAATTTCAAAAGAAAATAAAATTCTCAACAAAATGGATAATCAAAGGAATACTCAAGGAAATAATAAATCAATCAAGAACCAGAAGAGCAATATTGGAAGGATTCCTACTCAACAACCTAATGATCAAAGGTACCCCTCTTTTAATGATTTTTGTTTCTCATGCAATAAATTTGGTCATAGGGAAACAACATGTAGAAGTAGAATGAACTGAATGTTGGATTCTTTGCTAGACAATTCTTTACTTGCAATAAGTTTGGACATAGAGCTACCGAGTGTAGAGGCCATATAATGTTGAATAGATTCAATGCTAGTAGAAGGATTCAATATTTTTAAGGCTACTACTATAAATGAAATGTCTTCAAAAATAATCTTATTTAGTGTAGATAAAGGATAAATGCAAATTATTTTGATCAAAGATATGTTGTGTGCTATATCTACAACAAACTAGGACATATCTCAAAACTGTGTAGAAGCAAAATTGGAAAGAAATATAATTTGAAACAAAAGAAAAAACCTATGAATAAAGTGGATCCTATCAAGGTGAGAAAAGAAATGGAAAATATTTGGAGGAAAAAGGAAAAACCTAAGAAAAAGGATGAGTCAAATGGATTTGTACTTGCATCTGGTGCAGATGCCTCTTCTAAAAACTAAACCTAGTAGTGGCTTCATGGGGAGCAGTTATAGAGAAATATAAAAATCCTTTAATATATGAGGTTTCAAGTAGTGACACAAAGGTATATGATGTAAGTTGTCATTCTGAAGATGTTGAAGAAGTATCTAGTATAAAATATGCAGATCCAGAGAATTGCAAAACCTTTTGTGTTTATAGTGTACTTTATAAAATGTTTTTCAGCTTTTAAGGTTGGAATGTATTAAATATGAATTAGGGAAAATTTTATAAGTCATCAAGAAAGAAACTAAGTTGAGGTAAATCACATTTACATAATTGGGAAGAAGTACAGTGAGTTGAAGAGAGTTGAAGGAAATTCAGAGTATTTTTCATCAAAACCCTAGTTATCAATAAAGCTTGAAAAGGTATTTTTTGTTATCTAAACCTGGTGGATTTTAATTTGAAGAAAATTTTTACTAAGCATATTCAAGTTTTTTGAGGATACATAGTGACTCCTACCATTTTGGAATTCTCTGAGAGACCTCAACCCAAATTCAGAAGATATTCTTGGAATGTTTATGAAATGGATCTTGTGGCTGCATTCTCACACATTTTAAGCAATGTGTTACCCACTAAAGGAACTAGGACATATATTCATGGGAAGCTAAAGGAATTTAATCACCAAGAGATTATGGATCTATGGGATAGTGAATTGACATGAGATTATCTATTTCTAAAGCTAGAATATGAAAACCTAGTTCAGAAGAAGCTGAATGTTTGCAACTAGTTTCCAATTTTTTTCTAGTGAGATGGAGGAAATATTTTTTAGGATGGCTCTCAATAGGGTACATGGTATATTTTTGTGTACATGTGTACTAGGAGTAATCAATAAGGAAGTGATTCAAGTTTTAACTAGTCCATGCAATACTAGATCCATTCTAGTTCTAAAGGCTATAAATAATGATGTAATCAAGAAGATGACTAGTGCTACATTTGATGAAAGAGCTCTGACTACTAAGCCTATTACAAACCTTTCCATCATGTATGTTTCTATCATGATTGGACAAAAAATTTACTTCACTAAGTGAGGGAATTTTGTATCTACTATGACAATTCACATTGCATTTGAAATGGTAGTAAATGGGAAATATTTTGATCTATGTGAGTTGCTTAGGCTGCAACTTATGGAGAACTTGAGTATGACTAAGGAAAAGAAACATTCCTTCAAATTTGTCACATTAGTGGTTTGTCTACAATTCTATTTCTTGAGGGAGATATTGGGAAGGAATAATATAATATGGGAGCGCAACAGGTCAGTTGTACATCAATTTTTTTATCATTTATGTAGTCTTGGAGATTTCAGGGAACAAAACAATGCTCTAACTACTTTCTTTGTCATGTTCCAAAATGAGATGTATGAAAGAGATCAGATTCTTAGGATCCTAGTAAAGAAATATCAAGAGGATATAACCTTTTTTGTAACTACAGATGAATGTATCATAGAGGTAGTTGAACTCAAAATTATATGGATTGAGCCAATGGGATATGAACTTGATGAACAACTAGCTATGAGGTACATTGAAATGTTGTTGAGTAGTCCTATGGATCCCTCTCTACCTTGACATGGAACATATGTGGAAAAATCTAGTGAAGTGCACTTAGAAGCTACAACATCCAAAAGAAGAAAGAAGGTTGAAGCATTCTTCCAAGGATATACATTCACTATGGATGATATAGATCAATTAAAGGAGGATCTTGATGAGAGAAAGGATAAATTATTTTAACATTCCTCTGGAGCTAGGAAATCAGGAAGATTATCTTCCAGTGTTGCACCTACCTCGAGTGTTTCTACTTCCAATACTAATAATGTTGCGAAGGGAAAGAAGGAAAAACAAAGTCCCCTTGCATCAATTGAGGTTGCTACCCATACCAGTCCCAATACTTGGGCATCTAAAAGAAAGGAATACCTCCTACTACACCATCTACTACTTGAGGAAGAAGAAGAAAAAAGAAAAAGGCTAACAGGGAAAGAAATCTAAGTGATGTCATTAAGGAGGAAATAGATCTTGGCATGAAAAAAGAGCATCCACTGAAAAGAAATAAAAGGAGTAGTACATCCAATAAAAAAGAAAAAAATAGAGTTGATATCTCCATGGATGAAGAGATAGAGGAAGAAGAGGATACTTACATAATTTATGTACATAAGAAGAAGAATGAATAAGGCTCATCTAATCCTATGGAGGACATGCCTAGCTCTCCTTCGATAAGTGACCAACCATCTCTAGATCTAGGAGCCTTAGTAAATAATACGATTGAAAATGATCTCATTCCAACTTCTAATTTGTTTGATAAAGTCAATGATGAAGGAAAGGACAACATCGTTAATGTCTTTATTTAGTATATATTCATTTGTAATGTAAGTACGGAGGCTATACAAAACAAAGTAACTAATTTTTTTTGGAAAGAATTAGTACATAGAAGGCAAGAAGCTATAATTGTTGAAGATAAGATGAGAAATGATGCCTTAAATTGTTATGGTTCCTCTTTTTCCAAGATAGAAGCTACCAATTTGCTAAAAAAATGTTCTACTATGTTTAGAGTCAAGAAGAGAGTCCATATGCTAATGAATAAGGAGGAAGAGAGTATGGAAAAGGTATGACAAGAAACCCATGACATAATTAGAAAATTGGAAAGGAGTTATGGGGCAAGAGCCAGCTCTTCGTCCCATATAGATCAAGCACAAAAATATGTTGATGTCACATAAGTTATGGGTAGTACAATCTTGGAAAATGTTGGTGATATACATGGGGTTTTGGAGACTCTTCCCCTCCAATTGATACAGAAGAGACAACCAAAAAAAGTCTGATGATCAGCATAGAGATCATACTAGTGATAAGCAAGAAGGACATCATTAATCTACCAGAAATAAGGATGAGAAAGATAAAGATAAAAGTGAAGAAAGCTAGGATAAAAAGAATAATGATGACAAGGATGATGAGGATAAAAGGGAGAGAAAAAAAAATCCTCCAGAGAAGAAGAAGAAGAAAAAGAAAAGGAAAAAGGAGGAGAAAAAGAAAAAGAAAAGGAAAAAGTAGTAGAAGAAGAAGAAGAAGAAAAAGGAAAGGAAAAAAGGAGAATAAGAAGAAAAAAAAGAAGAAAAGAAGAAAGAGGAAGAGAAGAAATCTATTCCAGTTGAGAAGAGTAAAGGAGAAAACCCCAAAGTTTCTAAGTTGTCAAAACCAACTAGAGAATCATCTAGAAGAACTCTCAAAGGTCTTATATCAAGGAAAAAACTACTTTAGCTAGTGCTTCCATCCCATATAATTAAGTTGTCATCACATCCGGGTTATGTAGATTTGACCTAGATTGCACCAATTGATAGAATAAAATTAAGTGATACTTTTCTCATATTTGTCACACAGGAAGATGCCAAATTGTATCAGAAAGGAAATTAACTAATAAATGAAGCTATTAGAGCTCTACTGGAGACAACTCCCGATGTCACAACTGATAATTCTTTAGCACCAATTGAGAACTTAAAGCTTGTAGTTGATTCTTTCAAGGAATACACATCTAATCTAGAGGTACAGACTATGAAAGAAGTGGAGTCAAGTCTTCTAGAGAAAAGATTTTTGTTTCTACAAGATAATTGTGTAATTGCACATGATAGAGCTTTGTAAAGTTTGAAAGAAGTAAGAGACTATGATGAAAAAGCTTAGTTTCTATTTTTATAATTCATGAAGTGGCTTGATGTCACTCAAGGTATTAAGTACTTAATGGACTCAATCGAGAATCAGCTTGACAATGTCTAGAAATTACAAGGTTGTAGATGATAGAAACTACATTAGTTGGGTTTCTATTATAGATCTTCATAAAATGTTTTTCATTCTATAGAGGAAAAAAAAAAAGATACAATAAGGTAGTTTGTCCAGCTTGGAGACTTGGTAATGTCTAGACATGTATCTATATCAAGTGCATTGATAGATGTAGAAAAAATTAGAAGATGATCTTAATTTTTTCCACTCTAGAAGGAGGAGAAGAATGCCTAGCGAAACTAGAATCATTGCACAAAACTCTTACCATAGAAAAATAATTCTAGGATGATGGAAAGCTGACTTAGGAAGCAATTCTCAAGGAGCTACATGGTGCCCCCAATTCTTGATTTCTCTTTCCCCATCGTTTTTCCTTGATGTCAAAGGGGGAGAAGTTTTTGTATGAAGAATGTTCTATATAGAGAAGGGTATGTTAGATTTTGGTATGTTTTGGTCTCTTGTTTTCCAAAAAATATTCTTTGTTTTTGTATATATGAAAGATGATTTGAGTACATTATTGTTGCATAATTTTAGTTTTGAAGTAAGCTTCATTTTTGGCACATGTTCCATCAATGAAAAAGGGGGAGATTATTTGAAGAATGAAGAAGTAGACCTCTAGGTTTGTTGTCATTAATACCAACATTGTTTGGTAACTAGTTAAGTAAAATATGTATCTATACTGTTCTATATTTTTATCCAAAAATTCTCTTAGTAAAAGATAGTTCTATGAGTTTTTGATGTGTTTCTTAGGAGTGTCAGTTACAACTATGAATGAGCTTTTAGCAACTTTGGTTGATCCAACTGAGATATCTAAATGGTAGAAGTTCAACATTCTTTTGGCCGACAAGGTTAAGAATTACTTGTCTTATGAATGTTTAAAGCATTCCTTATTAGGTATAAGCCAACCTTATTTATGTTTGATATGTTTTGTTTTGTGTGCTAAAAATATTTTTGAATTGGGATGACAAGTCACTTTGAATTATGTATGTTCAAATCCGATTAGGTTGACCTAATTGATGTATGAATATGTAGCCATATATATGTATGTATGTGGAACATAGTTGAAAAAGTATGATAAGAAAGTGTGTGAATAGATGGAGAATAGTGATGCAAGCTATGCGACAAGTGTTATGGTGCAAAGTTGTTGAATTTTTTGAGCCTTGTGAACCATGCTATTTTTGTTGTGTGGCACCTTATCAAAGTTATTAGGAGGTATAGCTTTGGTATGGTTACCATATGGGAGATGAACTTAGGAATGACTTTACCATAGCCACTTGCTTGTCTGTGTGAGCACATACCAACCGCTCTCATATGTGTTTCATTGGGGGCTCACCTAATGGATGACATGAGGTTCCACTAGCCCTTGCGAGCATTCATTTAGTTTGCATAGTGGAAATTGTGTTCCACTTGTAAACCATTTTGGAAAAATAACTTAGATCTAATCCACATTGTGATGGACAAATGATTGAGGCTTGATCCACTCTTCTTTTTCTTTTTCTTTCTTCTTTATGTCTTTGGTGGCATATGCTTGCTGTTGTTACTCCTTACATGATTCACATGTGTTTTATTTTGTGCAAATGTTGGTTTTCCATTAGATCTTGATCCTAGAGGCTTGTGCAACCCTCTTGAACATTGTCATCCTATCTCACTAGCATCGGTAAATTTGGACCCCTCTTGATGTGAGTTTTTCTACTTTAGTGTGAGTTTGAAGAAAGTTCCTCCTCTCACTAAAGTGGGGGTTATATGTATTGTAGGAAAATGTATCCATTTACATTTTCACACTTTTTTGGGCCCTCCCTACTTAAATTGGGCTTCTTTATGCCTTATTTGGTCTTGTTTTATAACCACAAGCCTTATTTAATGCATTTTCCTAGGGATAATATTGACATTTAATAAATAACCAATCATAATTCATTTTTTTGGGTTATGTTCCAAATTTAGTGATTTGGGACTCATACGCCACCTTGGGTGTATAGGTCCCACCAAAGTTTTGAGGCTTGATCTTGAATTTTGCATAGAACTTATATTTTCTTGAAATTTATGTCCCAAGCTCTGGCTATTGGGACTAATACACCCCATCTAGCATTAGCCTATACCTATTTTGAAATAAATTCTTGGTGATATTTTAGTCTCTTAGATCTGATGTCAACTTGTAGTGTTGTATGTTCAGGAAATTTGGCATATACAATTATAAATACAAGGTTATTTCACATCATTTCTCCTATTAACTTTTATGAGCAAGTATCCTAGAAATTTTATGAGATCAAGAGAATTCCAGAGCATTCTAGAGCTGATTATCAAGAATTTTGGAGCTATATTCAAGATTCAAGCATTATGGAAAGGCCATCATGCATCATGTGTGTTTTTCAGCTAACATTTGTGATGTAGATTTTCATGATTCAAGCGAGAATTAATGTCAAGATTTAGAACATACAATTAAGATTCAAGATCTACATTCATGCTAGCCATTTCATACAAGACTACAACCTTCATTCCAAGGGTTTGGTGAGTTGCAACATAGCATATTTGTTCAGTCATTATTCCTTCATTCTATTTCATTTTATTTCATGGTTTGATTACCAAAATAGGGTTTGACCAAGGAAATCCCCTATCCACTAACAAAACAACATTTTTCTCTTCTCTACATGTGTGATTGCAGTTCTAGGTGTTTTAAGGCTTGAAGATCCATTTATGACTAAGTTGCAAGATTGAAGAAAGTTGTCAATGTTGTCAAGAAGTTGTCATCTTCATGAAAAGTCACCTTCATATCAGAATTCAAATTTTCTAACTCAGAGATCGGATAGGAGAGAAGCAACAGAAGATAGTTAGAGGATATTATAGTTTCATCCAAACCCTAATATTGGGACTAAATCACCACCTTAGGCATATGAGTCTGAGCATAACACTTTTCAATCATTTCCTATAGATCTTGATTTAACAGTTGTAGATTCTAGATTTAGCTTAAAACCCTAAACTAGAACTAAATCACCTAGCCTAGCATATGAGTCTCAGTTCACATAAAAATTCATAATTTCGGGATTCCAATCCTTATTTTATGTATCTCTAGTTTTCCAAGTTCGCCTTTGTTTATCTCTAGTATATTATTCTGATTTTCAATTTCATTTCCTAGTTTAATAGTTATATTTGCATATCATTTACATTTCCTTATTTTTAAAACTTTTCTTAGTTGTGTTTGATCACACTGAAGGAGAACTTAAAGCAACCTATTAGCTCTCAAAAACACAGGCTGAATGCCTCAAGAAGCTGCCAATCTCTTGATACGCTTTAGGGTAACATACAAGGTCAAGAGAACTCAACCTTCTACTCTTTAGGTGCTGCTAACCTGGGTGGGTGTACCTTTTGAATTAAGCAGGCTTATCTTATGATTATCCTTCTGAAATGCTTTGTCCACAATGGAAAATGGAAGTGAACAAATGAAGTCAAACTTGATAGCAATCTTTTGATCTAAATCCTAAAATACTTAATTAACAGATATAAAGAAATTGAATGAATTCAAATGATGAAATTATAGAGACCAGTGCCTTGTTGGGTATGCAGAGTCAAATGAAATAGAATTGGGCAACTTATTCTAGTAGAAAATCAAATTGCAGGCATATGATTTGTTCATAACTTGTATAAATAATGCAAGATTATGACTACTAAGATCTACTTTAATAATCCAGATGAATCTTCCTGATTACTGTGATCAACAAAAAGGATTTAATCTCTACTTGAGAGAACCAGTCAATTAATCACATAGATATAACAAATGTGCATTGATAAACTAAAAATAAGCTTTTTACTTCAATTTAAACAACCAGAAAGAATCAACTTGGAGATAGCTTAGCAATGCTTTTCAATAAACTCAACATACAATTGACACCAGAAATAACCTGCCACACCAGCTGGTTTTCATTGAATTCACCATTTGAAAACATGCACATAGTCTCTGATAAGAGAAACCTATTCTAAGGTAGCCATTCCTAGTCTAATTTAGTGCCTCTAATCTAAAATTTGATCTTATATCTCCTCTCTCAATTACAATCAGGGTGCCTATTTATACACCAGCATCAGGAAAATAAAACATATTGAGATCATGTTGACCACCATAGAAATTGGGAAAATCCATGTCAACCTGTAATGACACTTAGAAATTCTCACACGTCGGCCAACAACATTTGAATATAATCTCTGAGCCATTCACCAAGACACCCTGTATGTATGCCGAAGGAAAAATAACGTCAATCGCTATCTGACCATGTTCCCCTATTCCCAGTGTGATTCACCTTTGCCATGACCATCTGCTTGCTATGCCAAAGTCAAGAAGCATCCAATTGTCCTCATTATGTGTCACTATAGCTCTGTGATATCGGAGAGATGTCATACATCACATATTATGTCTTACCGAAAACCCCCTTATCTCTCACACGTTGTTGTGACCTATCGACATTCTCACCAATGCACCATCTATCCCATATATGTCATTGTAGCTTCCATTTGTTGGGGAGACCTCACATAGAGTATACATTGCCTCATTGAAACACCTCGAGCACATACTAGTTCACCAAGACAACATAAAACTTTTGTCGAAAGCCATTCGTTAGATTTTGTTGGCAAGACTCGACGGGCTCACCAAGACTTAACACCGAAGCTCATAATTCTTACTGAAGTGTATGTTATAGTTGTCGGTTGGTAAGACACCCTTGGGTTTGCTATGACTTCCACCAAAGATCATAACTTATGCTGATAAGACAATTTTGTTCCTCTAGTTGGCGAGACATGATGAGTTCGGTGAGAGCTTCCATCGAGGGAAAAACTTACGCCGATATGTTGTATCCTTCCACTACCATTCGGCAAGACAAGAAGACCTCGCTGAGACATAATGCCAATAACTACAAGTTTCACCAAAGAAAGCCCATATGAGCTAATCGGTAAGACACAGTAAATTCACCATGACCATATATCGACGGGATGACCTATACCGATATGAAACTTTTTTGTCGCTGAAACAAAAGAAGTGTCCTGCCTATAGCTGCCAGTGAATAAACTCCAATCACTGTGACAATAGAAACATCTTGCTGGTAGGCAACACAGATGTTTACAAGTAGAAGGACGGATCGAGGAGACACAGATATTGTCATGCCGACATAGACCAGAATGTGAAAAATGCAAACCCGATGGATTAATGTAGAATGTATGTAGAATGTCATGATGGAAGGGAGAATGTGCATATGATAAGGACTCATATGGGAACTCAGGGGTAAGAAAACTTGTGAAAATATTCAAAAATTTACAGTCCCAACACAACCCATTCTCTCAATTGAATCAATAGGTTGAGAGCTCTAGGGTTTCCTTGAATGAACTAAGAGTGAAATTGGATGGATCCCTTTCTCCTTTTATGTTTTCCATCTCCTAAAAGGTGGAGTGTTCTATTTCCTTCAGTTCAGCAACCAATATTTGAAATTTCAAAGGTAGAGGGCATGGAATGAGTGGAACTTGAGACTAAAGACATTCCAAATAGGGGATCTAGTGTTGTTATATAATAATAATAATAAAAAATAGAGTAAATTAAAAGTTTGATGATTAGGACCATTTTACATACATCACATTAATGAAACTAGAGTATTCAGAGTCTGAGAACTAGATGGTACAATTATAGCTAGATACGTTAATGAAACACACATAAAGCATTATTATCTACCACTAGAGTAAAAAAATTAAAACCATCAAAGATATATTGTACCATAGCCTCAACTAAACAAAAATTAAAAACACCCAAATACTCTTGAGACCCATCAAATCAAATAAAATGGCTTGGAGAAAATTTGCAAAATGGAAAAGGCATTAATAACTCAACTACCACCCACTACAACTCATACTCCACTACCCTAAATTCTATAGAAACCAAAATTTTCCCTCCAAATCTTCACAATTACTATTAAAAGATTAGAATTCCCATAGTGACCATAAAGCAAGTTAGAATTTTTTCCTAGAAAATCCCTAACCAAGTAGAAGATCTCCCTAGAAACACTCCCTCTAATGGCTACAAGCACATAGTCATTCACTTATCCAAAAATCTTAGACCATTATTTAGGCAACTCCTTTTCAAATAATTACTCAACACATTCTAAATATTTTGGTAGAAGGGACACAAGATCACAAACCACCCCACTGAGATTATTGGTGGGATCTATGACATCGACACTTGTAGCTCCTCAACTGGGTAATGCACCAAAAAAATAGAAGAGAACCTGGCATGCAAGTCCAAAGAAAAAGGCTCAAAATATGAAATGGAGATATAGGTGAAGCTAAGGTTGAAGAGATATTAGGGGATGAAGAAGAGGTCAAGCAACCTTTGTAGAGGAATAAATGAATAGAAAGGACTTTGGGGACTACCCCAACCAAATTGGAGCCACAAGAAAAAAAAGAATAGAACACACTAGAGCAACACTCTCTAGTACTTTCAATGGATCTAATAGATGTGATTGAAACATCTACCACTATTTTTCACCATGGGATGCTACTGCAAATCTTGAAAATATATGAGGAATATGACAAAGAAAACTAAGAAAAAATAATTCAAAGCTTGGAAAGGTAAGTAAAATATCATAACAAAATTCTCAAAGAAGCAATGGAATGATTTCCCAATGGGATTGCAATGAAAATAAGGGAGAAAAGGGCTAAAGCCTTGGAATGAGATGAAGAATGAAAGAACAAATCATATAAATAGTGAGCCCTAATATGACAAATGAATATAAACAAGCTCTTGCACAAGCAAAACCATAGGAATTCTAGACAAAACAATGAGTCGACAAAATGATGCAAGATGATCTAGAAAACATAGAAGCCCTTTGGAAGGAAATAAATAATTTCATATGTGAAATCTATGAGGAAATGAATAAGGACATAGATTAGAAGGAAGGTTTGACACAAGAAGAAACCATTCCTAAAGAAACTAGAGCCATAGTAGAGGAGAAGAAAAAGAAACTAGAGGAAAAAGAATCTAGGGAAGAAACAAAGAAGGATAAGGATGAATTTGAGGAAGTATCCACTCCATTAGATAGGTCATCTTCACAATCAAATCTTTCAAGCTCAATATTAGTAGATCCAACTTCATCATCTCCCCAAATACTCAAAGTGCCACTAGTAGGCTCATAGGTGAATCTCCCTAGAATGTCACCCATTTAAAAGATAAAATTATGGGGCATCTTCCATGCCATCACCAGAGAAGAGCTCCCTCAAAAGCATGTACAACAAATGGAGCAACTATATGAAGCCATAGATGCACTCCAAAAGGCTATTCCATATTTTACTAGGGATCAATCCTTCTTTTTGTTACAAAAATTACAATAATTAGTCATTGGAATACAAACAAATTTAATATCTTAGAAGGATAACATAAGAAGGGAAGCCTAGGAAGATATTATCAAGAAAAACACCCAACAGTTCATCAAGATATTTTATACTACACAAACTCAGTTGGAGTTACAAATCAAACAAACTGAGAATATCATCAAATCCACTGGGCTAATCTATCACTTTTAATTATAGTGGCCCAACATGACAAAGAACCTTTGAGAATAGATCACACAAGCAAAGGATCATATAACATAGATGAGCTACAACACCTTATAGGAATTAACTAACACTACAAGGGACAACATAAAACACCTACACATTGAGATCCAATAGCTCCACATATAAGAAATCATCAAGGAACAACTATAATAGATAAGGAAGACACTCAATAACGATCTAAGGTTCCTCCATTTTATTTTAAAATAATGAAAAAAATTTAACAACATTACAAATTGAAGCATTCTATTGAAGGATGAATCTACATGAGCCCAAATCCAAGCACAAATTGTCACATTCCTCTAATCACAAGCACAGTAGATAGCTACATTAGAACAACTAAGGGTAGAATATCAAGAAATCCTTTCATTAGCAACATGTCTTGAAGACAATACATCATTTTAAAAGGGGGGATTACATTAGCAGGTCAAAGGGAGAAAACAAAGCATACCGACATAAGACCATGGAAATGGTAGAGATACTAGCCACTATGTTTAGGAGTCACGTTCTTGCAAGGGAACACATGTATATATGTTAAATGTAATATATAGAAGGATAATAGATGTGTGTGATGGAAATTAATAATAAGATAATATCTTATCAGACTAGAGAATCTACCTACCCTTTTGTATTAGATATACTTATATATATTACAACAACAAAAAATGGGGTAGATAAGGTGGTTTCATATCATTTAGGACATAGAGCACACCCACTTTCCAATTATTTCACTCAAGGATAACTCTAGAGATCTCAATGCAAAAGAGAAAGAGATCTTGCAATAGGGGTATCCTAGGGTATGATTGTAAACTAATGAGGAGTTCACCACCAAGTTATAACTTGGAAAGACAAATGTAATGCAAGATGTAACACTTAACCCTACTATGATGTAATTCTTCACTAAATGACCTAGAAATGCATGTAAAACAAAAGAGAAAGTTGCAAGATGAAATGTGTGCACCTAGAAATTTGAAGATGATTGGACAGAGCTCTAAAATGCTAGAAACAGTAACTTTAATGGTGACTAGGACTCATATGCCAGTCTAGATGAATCAGTCCTAGATGTGGGTTTTTGTGCATAAATAGGAATTTGGCAAATGGGTATCCCAATCTATAAAAACTTGAATTTATTCCTACACTAGGATTCATATGCCATAACTAGCATATCAGTCCACTTAAGGTTTTTTGAGGCTTCAAAGTATGAATCTAGTCTCCAAGGTCTATTATGTGCTTCCCAATTTATTTCTAGATCTGAAACTTTAATTTGTAGTTTGTAGAAGTCTTCCAAGTATCTCCAATGCAAGGTGACAACTTTGACAACTTTGGACACTTTGACAACTTTTCCCAAGCTTTCTCTTCAATGTGTCTTCAATCTAAACCTATAAAACACACACTAAGGAGAGGGAAAGATGTTGTTTTGTTAGTGGAAAGGGGTTTGTCTTGGTCAAAACCCATTTTGGTAATCAAACCTTGAAATGAAATGAAATAGGAATGGAAAATGATGAATGAACAAAATATGATGTTGCGACTCACCAAATCCTAGCAATGAAGTATTGTAAACATTTGTGGACATGAAAATTATACTCCTTTGTAGAAAGTAATATGTGGCCTAATTTGGTCCTATTTTAGACACCCTTGCACCAATCACCTCTTAAAAACTGCATTTATAGGCCCCTAATGTTCATTATTTTGATCTAGAGGCCCATTTCACTCAAAAATCATACAAATCCTGACAAATAATGCTTAAATTATTCATATCTCAAAAACCCACCTCTAAAAACCACATGTGGGACCCATTCACCACCTTGGGCGAATGATCCCCTTTAGTGGGACCCATTCACCAAGGGTGAAATGAGTCCCTTTTTGGGAATTTTCAATTTTAAGCTAGAAACTCGCCGACTTAATTCAATTTTTGAATGGATGTTAGCCTCTTAGCTCTCAATAATGGGAAATTAGGTATTGATTCCTATAAATATGTGCTTTTAAGTCATTTTTCACATCTTCCAGTCATTTTTACCAAGCAAAATCAAAATTCAAGTGTTGAATATCTTTTGTAGGAATATTCATTAGTATTTCTATAGAAAATTTGAGGCTTTAGGACAACAAGATTGGGTTTTGTAGGTCTTCAAGATCACTTCCTATTCAAGATCCTACATTGCAGAGAGTTGATTATAGATATCTATGGAGAATCATGGAGAAATCTAGGTTGAGGAGATGCAACTAGCCATAAACTTACACCTAAAGACTTGTTTTCAAAGTGATTCCATCTCCCATTTTCTCTCTATCCTCAAATTTAAGGTTTGCATGTCATTAATACTCATTTAAAATTTTGTAGGGTTTCTTAGGTTGCAGTCTTACATCATTCAAGCTTCATTTAAACATCTTATTCCAGCACATTAGAATAGAGTTTTTTCTTACTTCAAATTTTCCTAGTATTAGAAACACTCAGGGCTAGGGTTTTATGTAGATTTCATTATCCATCCAAGGTTTAATTACAAAATTAGGGGTTTGAACAAGGAAAACCCATCATTAAAAAACAAATTATATTCTATTTTGCAGATTTTTATATGAGTGAGTTAATAATAAATTGATAGATTATTTAACTTAAAACACTTTGAGTTATTGGTAGATGACTTAGTAGTTTATATGTGGAAGGAATGTCTTACTGTTTGGTTGATAATGGGAGGTCACTTGGAAAAGATAATTTCATGGATGTTGTAATTGCTTGTTCGTGTTGGTTATTATATGATTTGATGTTTTCATCTTGACGTGACTATCTCTTGAGTTGATTTTGTTTGGGATTATTTTGTATATCTTGAAGTCTTGAATGTTCTGATGAGTATGAACTTCTTAGTTTATCTTCATTTGAGGAGCTTTTATTCATTGGATTGTTGTTGAAATTGGCTTGAAACCCTGTATCGTTGACTTACTCTTGTTGTGGGATTTTTGAGTAGCCATTCTTTTCTTAGATTTCCAGAGGCATGAGACATTTGTTGGATGATGTTTTATCTTCCATTTTCTCTTATTGTGGTAAGTCGATTGGCATTGTGGTTTGGAAAGGTTGTACCATGTAAATGGGAATTCTATATTGTGATGGGTAATACCTCACATGTATTTTAATTGAGATTGGATATTATGTTTCTTTCTTGGTACAACCCTTGGATTTTGGTTTATGTTTTGTCTCTAGGGAGAGTGGCTCTCTTTGGGGGCCAGCGCCTCAACTAGGAGGAAGGGCATAGGATAACCCACGTAAGAGATAGATTAACAAGTGAAAACCTAATAATAGAACTTAGGAGATGGGTAGTAATAACATAAAAAGATAATCTTGGATACTTCGTCTATCCATTAGGGCTATCATAGACTAATGTTAGACTGAGAAGGCTATGGTTGGAAAAGTTATTACCTCATCCTCATGAGTGGGGCTAATGGCTCCTCATGAGACACCCTATGGGGCCGGTGCCTCAAGTAGGAGGAAGGGCAAGGATAACCATAGATGGGAGCTAATGCCTCAAGCAACCTGGTACAACCGATGCTTCGAGGAAGGGCACAAGATAACCATGTAGGACTATGCAATGACACTCTCCACTAGTTGCCCTTATGTTTTGCTTTCTTCATTGCCTCTCGAAGTGTGTTATGATTGTTCTCTTGGATTTACTTTGCAAGTGATTATGATTATTGCTTTTGATATATCTAGGATGTGTTTTTATGGTCTTGTGTTTACTATGATTGGATCTTGGTTGTTGTCATTTAGGATCTATGGAATCTTTTGTTGTTGCTTTTGGAGTTATTGTTACTATGATATTCTTTATTGGGTTGGTCTTGTAGCGTTCTTGGTCACAGTCCCTTTCTTGTCAGCTCCTTAGCACGGGGGTTGGGTCTTCGGACCCACATGGTTGGGTGGAACATGCTAAGCACCCCATTGGGTCCCCAATGGAGGATCAAAAGGTGCATATATGTGCCACTTGCAGTAATTGTAAAGTTGTATCCCACTTAGAACCAATTTTGCTACTTGTACTCATCTACTCAGTTGTATCATGCTATCTTATTGTATGGTTTCCATTCATGTAGGGAAACACTTTTGTATTATTGTACCTCTTGAACATTGTAATGTAATGTAATGTATTATTTTATCATGATAAACCTTGTGTGGATATTGGTCCATGACAATTGTTGCTCGATGTATTGTATCTATGGAAACATGTCCCTTGAGTTTGAGTTAATCATGTATATGCTATTTTTATGTACGTGAATGGTTCGTATTAATGTTTTGTCATGTATGAGTTACATTTGTAAATGTTTACTTTATTATGGATTATGTCTTTGGCTTTCATTCTTTGTCATCATTGTATGGATTTAAGTTTTGTAATGAATCCTCATGTACCCCAAGGGATGCAAGTGTTAGCAAATTTCTTTAATTAATTTGTATGACTTATGACTCAATGTGCATCTCATGTATGTTTAGATTTACTTTTAAAAAAAATTATGTGGTAATTATTGTTAGTTGTCCTTTGGGGTTCGAACGACAGAGTGTTACAACATTGTAGCAGAGCATAGGTTCATACACTAGGCACTATGTGTGCTCACTATGTAACTTTGTGTTTAAACCCTTGATTCTAGAGTTTAATTTTTTTTTTGTCATTGCTGTGAACCTGAGTTTCTTCCATTAGCCGGTGTCGGATCAATGGTACAAGAAACTAATGGGAAAGGATAGGACCCTCGGTGTAGTGCGCAATACATCGATATCCTTCCTATCAGGGATGCACTATGAACCCTTGTGTTGTTGTGTGATGTGGCTTCCAATGATGTGAGTTATGTGTGTGAATATGTCAAGTGTGCGTGGAATTCTCCATTTTTCTATGCTTGAGTGACGGATTATCTTTTTTCTAAATCTGTGAACATGTAAAAATTTTGCCTCTTTTGTTGAAATTGTTGTAAGATTTGGTGTTGAATAATGAATGAAGTGGAGTGATTTGTGTGAAAATGATGAAATATAACAAAAAATGTGTGTTGGTGTGGATAACTATGCTATGATTTTATGAAAGTGTAGCATTTTGAGGTTATGATAAAGTTTGAACTATTGATACTAATGTGTTAAGTTTTATGGTAGTTAGTGATTTCCAGGTAGACGACTTCAAAAACTCAGTAATAAAGGTAAGAAAATTGGAATCTATAGAGATAGATATGTATAATGTCAAGTAGTAAACCATTTTTGATACAACATATGAACTAGATGTATGGTTAGAATCCTTATGTGAATATTTGTCTAACTAATAAGTGGCAAGTTGTTTATGAATTATTATAGTTGTTATGAATATTATGTGGTCTAGTGAGAGGGACAGTGTAATATCACTCATTCACGATTGCCCTACTATGCTGCAACTTCCTCTCACTATGTGTTTGTGCTATATATTTTGTGCACAACGTTTGTTTGTATGCAAGATTATAGGAACTAAGCCTCAATTCAACCTGAATTGTCAGAACAAGGTGAGCATCATAAACACCCAATGGGTTTGACGTGGAAAATAGAAGCTGAGAAGAAAGTTTCCCCAACTTAGTTCGTCCAACCCGTCCATGTGTTTGAAAATTTGGTCTAGTTGCAACCCCGTCTCTGTTTTTGGTATCATTTCTCTTCTTTGAATGTGTTTAATAGTCTTACTCAATTAATGTCTTATGATTTTTTATATTGTTATTAGTTTGTTGTATTACCATATTTATGCTTGAGGGCGACTTCCAAGAGTAAGTCAAAGCCTAGCAGGGGAGGATGTAGTGCCAATCCATTGTGGCCTTTTTGGATATTGTTGTAAGTATTTATTTGTGCTCTGTTGGTCATGGTGTCATTGAATTGTGTGGCAAGCATAATGGTCATATCTAATCAATTAATCAAATTAAAATTGGTTTACAAGGTAACTTGAATGAATTTAGAAAATTAAATAATAATTAAATAAATTAAGTTTAAGAAATATAAAGTAAACAATTATTATTTTATAAATTAATTGAAGGTATTGTATTTAATTATAATTGATAATTTATTATCATGCGAAGATAATTATTTAATATGACAAAGAAAAAAAAAAGATAAATGATCTTGTCAATTGAGTAAATATGGAAAGAAGGATTGATTTTAATTAGACAAAAGAGAAAAGCAAAGGAAAAGCTAGAAGGTTCAAAATGCAAGAGCATGTGCAGTTTGGAGCTAATTGTTGAAAAGTAAATTATTGTTTTATTAGAGTTTTTGAGTTTTAAAATGAGATTTTTGGCCCCTGGAAAAACAACATTTTCTTTTTCCCTTGGTGAATAATTCATAATTTTGGAGAGATTTGGAGGGGAGAAGGGGTTCGTTCTATTTTTTGGGATCTTCTGGCTGAAAAGGAGAGGGGTGGTGAAAAGATGTTTTTTAGGGGGTTGTCGATTGGGAAATGGGGGGGGATAATGTTGGATGGATGTAGATTTTGGGAGAATGGGAGAAAAAGTGTACTCTCTTCTATTTCATTCTTCGCCATAAAGGAGGTATGGTTTATTGTGTAGTTATTTGTAAGATTCTTGAATCTTGAGGTTATCATTCGATATTGATTCACTCACTTCTCAACATTGGTAGTATTTGATAGTTAGTTCTTGGTTCTTGTATGGAAAATTTAGTGTGTTGTGTTTTATGTTATTGCTATGCTTGAGACTAATAGTGCATTGGCATTCGATTCGTCATATTAGATGTTAATTGCTGGCTGTTGGTTGTGGGTCATATATGGTAATTCGTTAGTTGTACTATCACTTGTGTGCATGTCAATCAGGTCATTTGAATCTTGAGGTTTCGGTAATTCAGTTCTCATCATCATCGGCCTTTCTGAATGCAATTGCTCTGTCAAATTTCCCCCTGATTTTATTCATAGGCGTATGTCCTGAAACCATGCTGCTATTACCTTATCTCCACATATAGTGGTAAGGTAGGGTGTATGGACTTAAATAATTCCCCTGGTTCCATTTGCAACCTATCACTGTGGCAACGCTTGAATAGGGTAGGGTGTATAGATTTAAATAGGCTCCCTGATTTATTGGCAACCTGTCATAGCTAAAGCATTTGAACAAGATAGAATTTTTTAAAAAAGATTTAATTAATTCCTCTCTCTTTTATCCTTGATGGATGCACATGCTCTGTTCCACCGCTTTCATTTTGGGCAAGAAAAGAGGCTGTTGGAAAAGGTTGCGGCCAAATTCCTTGCTGGAAAATTGTTAAAGCACAACCTCTTTTTAGATTGTTTCATTTAGCATTACCAATAGCCACCGCTAGAATATTATACCTGTATAAAATGATGAAAATGGTTCACATCTCTCAAAACAATCTTTCATGGAGAATTGGGTCTCTTACTCTATCATAGTAAGTCTTTTTGGCATTGTAATTTATATCCATGCATATGCTAATCAACCATATTCTTCAACCATAGCATTTCATGAAACCACATTTCTTTAAGTCATGCTATCAAACAGCTCATGCACCTTGTTTAGACTTGGCACTTTGCATACATGTCTGCCAGGGCAGCTTCAACTACAATATCTGCAACACTCCTCTATCAATCATCATTCGATCAATGTCCCCTTAATACCATTGGCAACTTGTCACTGTAGCAACACTTGAGCATAGAATATTGTAGAGGTGTGAATAGCCTCCCCAATTCCATCAGCAACCTGTCACTTCTATAGTACTAAAAAATAGAATGTTGTAGAGGTTTAAATAATCTCTCTAATTTCATTGTCAACTTGTCTCAGTTGCGGTGCTTGAACATAATAGGAAATTTTAAAGGTTCAAATAATCTCTCTAATTCCTTTGTTAATCTAGAATAGTCATAGCACTTGAAATCAATAGGAAGTTGAAAGACTTGAATAACCTTATTGCATATTCCTTATCAATGACATATCTATACCCTGTTCCTAAGCCACATTATGGCACAGGATGAAAGGATGTGGGAAAGGTTATAATATTTGTCTTCTCACTTGCCAATTGCATGAAGGTTCTGAGAACCCATCACCCCTAGCCAGTGCCTCTCCTGCCTTTTTTGTACTCATATTTGATTAGGGAATCGTCCTATGTTTAGTACACTATGTATTTAGTTTATTTTTCTACCTTAAATGGTAATTGCATGGTAAATTAATGGTTGCAAGTTTAGATGCTTAATAGAGTATGGTATTCTTCGAGGGATTAGTGAGTAGTTTATTATGATGTAGATGTTTAGTGATTTGGCCTTGTAAGTATTTATATATTTTTATATATATGTGTGTGTTGATACATATAAGGTTATTAGTTCCTATTGCAGTAGGAATACATGCATTCTACCGATCGCTTTTAATCGGCCAATCACATTTTTCCATTTAACATATTACTTTTTTGTATAGTTTGAATTTGGAGAGCTATTTTATATATTGGAAAATTAGCATTTATCTATTTTTCTATTCGTCCGAGTAGCTTTATAAATCATTTTCGCTTTTAAAAATTTTGAAAATGCGAATGCATAAATTGATTAAATAAATTTAAGCAAAGGTATAGTTTAGAAGTTGGTGGCTAGGAGGTATGAAATCCATGAATGCAGATTAAATGCATTAAAATATTAGGAAAATGTGAGCGCATAAATTGATTAAATAAATTTAAGCAAAGGCATAGTTTACAAAACTAGTAGGTAGACGTATGTAATGCATGAATACAAATTAAATGCATTAAATGGCATCTGGCTCGAGGTGAAGGCATTGGAATGGCTTGGTGGCCATGCGTGGCCAGGGTACTTTGGTCATTTAATATAGAGTTAAGCCACTTGTTATGCATCTCTATTACTTTTTGTCTATTGTTTTTGTGTTCTATAAGTGCGTGTTCTGAGGAAGAGTTTGTAGCGACTGAGCAGGAGATGTTATAGTTGCAGAGTCTAGACCCAGAAACGAGTTACTTGAGGTGATAATTTCATAGTGCTCTATTGTGTGGCCGAGCAGGGGATTTTATAGTTGCAGAGTTACACACTGGATAGTGAGAGATGAATTGCTTAAGGTCACAAGAGGTAACTTTTCATTGTTTTCTTCTATTTGATACGAGAAATGCAAGCAGGGCTTCATAGTGCTTTAAGGCATTCGTATACTTTGATTATAAATTCATATTTTAAACTACTTTTAGTATTATCTATTCAAATTTCTTGTTGAAATGCGAAGGTTTCATCTGCATTTGATAGGAATTATGTAGAAACCCTCTTGTCCATTTTACTTCATGCATGTGAGCCCTGTAAAGTTTGTATATTTTTTGATTACTGCAAAGTGGTCCCATAAAGAGGGCTTTGAAACCAAATTTATGTTAGCGTGTGCGATAGTGAGAGCTTTTGAACAATGAGTCATCAATGTGTTGCTTTGAGCTTTTCCGTTGTCATCAAAGCATAAAGGATAGAGGGATTTTGTTAAAAGTCATGGTTATTGTCCTCGTAGGCATAAATGCAAACAATGGGAGTATATAGAAAATAGGTGAGCTGTTTGACAAAACTCATGAAAGAAAAACTATTATATATGATTAGTTGTTTATATATTCATGCATTTGTAGAAGAAAAAATATTTGCATTTGATAGGAATTATGTAGAAACCCTCTGGTCCATTTTACTTCATGCATATGAGCCCTATAAAGTTTGTATATTTTTTATTACTGCAAAGCGGTCCCATAAAGAGTACTTTGGAACAAAAATTATGCCAACGTATGCGATAATGAGAGCTTTCAAACAATGAGTCAACAGTGTGTTGCTGTGAGCTTTTCTGTTGTCATCAAAGCATAAAGGATAGAGGGATTTTGTTAAAAGTCATGGCTATAGTCCTCATAGGCATAAATGCAAACAATGGGAGCATACAGAAAATAGGAGAACTATTTGACAAAACTTGTGAAAGAAAAACTATTATATATGATTAGTTCTATATATATTCATGCATATGTAGAAGAAAAAATGGGAAACTAATACAACAGTAGGTAGTTATAACCCCCAAAAAGAATCAAACTTGGAGCAAGAGCAACATCCAAAAAATTGCACTTTAAAGTACCTGATGCACTAGAGAATTTACCATAGCAGAATACAAATTTTCATTTGCACAGAGATAGAGAAAAGAATGCAGTATAAACCTATTTTGTGCCAACAAACATTTAAATTCTGTCTGATGTCATGGTTACTGTTCTCATAGGTAGACATGTAAAATATGAAAGCATTTATAAGGCAAGTGAACTGATTTACAAGACTTCTTAGGAAAATGGGCTTCTGGGGAATGCAATGAGTATTAAATCTGGACATCTTGATATTCACATGTTAACTTTGGCATTTTTATGGAGTTGGTAGCTCTCATTTACTCTTCTTTCATCTGATATCTAATTAGTTAGGTGGCGGTTAATTAGTCTTTAAATACATAATAATAAAAAGAAAGAAATAATTATAAATATCCTTGTGGACATTTTAATTATGGGTTGTGATTTGTACTTACATGTAGATGGATTAAGCACTCAAAATTCACAGTAAATGTAGTGTGCTAGCTAATAGGTCCACGTGACATTTTAGACATGTTAAAGTAGTCAATTCCATATTTGTCATTTATCCTTGTATCATTAGATAACTAATTAATTAGGTAGCTATTAATTAGTCTTTGAATACATAGTAATTAAGAGAAAGAAAAAATTACAATTATCCTTGTGTACATTTTACCTGGTGACCAGATTCAAGGAACAAACATATGAAGCAAACATCAATTTGAGATTTTGTAATTGGAAAACTTAGACTGAATGCTTAGGAAGTTAGAAAATTGTATCTTAGGGTTATAAAAAACTATGTCAAATATGTTTTAGAATTCAAATTGCAATGTTGTTGTAGAGTAGTTAAGTAATATTGCTTGATAAAATAATTTTAGACTTTGTGCAAAAGAGTAGTTAAATTCATTGGTAGAAGATTTGTGGTACAAGAACCTATGGTAACTAGTTTGTGTAGTTAATTTGATTTACATTTATACTTGTGTCTCTTGAATCTAAAAAATGTTGGCTAGTGTTTTAATGGTTTTGGCTATTAGTATCCATCGCAGTAGGAGTATTATATGTTGCAATTGTAATTTTGGGAGTTGTTTGCATTTTGGTCATTTCCTTGAGCTTAATTGCTATTCTTTTAGAAAAAAAAACAAATGGTCTTCGTTTACTAATCAAAGCTTATTACATGGTGCAATTCTTTTGATCAGAAGAAGAGAGGTGGTGTAGCGGTGCAGCTATAGCAAATTCTTCAAGAAAAGAGTACAGGGTGAGTTTCTAGAATAAACCTTCTCCTTTGTTTACAATTGCATAGAGTAGACAAAGAAAAGGGTTAATTCAAGATTCTCACTATATTGATTGTACTTGTAGTCATATCATTGCTTTTTGTTACAAGGACAATCTTTACAAATGGGTATTGTGAGTGGCATATGCTATATGGTTCATAAAAATTAAGCAATTGGGGTTCAAAAGTAGATCTTTGTTGCAATAATATGACATCAGAAGTGCAATTATTATCCAATCAATGTCTTTGGTGGCTAATCGCACTTTATAATTTAAACATAGTCTTTTCTATTTTGAGAGTTTGATTCTGAATCCATATGCATACTTTGATTAAAACTAGTGGCTGAAGGTACATAATTCATTGATGCAAAATAGCCTTTAAGTACATAGCAATTAAAAGAAAGATATAATTACAATTATCCTTGTGTACATTTGAACTATTAAACAAAGGCAATTAATAAACTAGCACTAGAAAACCATGTGTGTGTTAACGTGTTGGATAACATGTATTTGTGCATAGGTGTATATGGATGCTATGAGTTGTGATTTCTACCATTATGTAGCGCTTACTATTACTTGTACAGCCAAGCCACATGCAAGTAGAATTCATAATTCATGGTATCCAAATACACTCAAGGACAAATACAAATCAAGGTTGTTGGCATCCTAATAAGAAAGATGATTAGATACATCCAATTAATGTATGTCACAACATCTTATTGAATGAAGATGATCTAGATAGGGAGGTTAAAAATGAGAATCCTTATTGGTGTGTGACTAATGCTCTTTTTGGAGACTTGTCAAGAAAATTGCATGCTAATACTATTAGAGAACAGGTGGAATCAGATTTATTGATTGACTATGATTGATGGGTCAAATGTGTACAAGGATAGTTAAATAATTAGGCAGTTGTTGATTAGTCTTTAAGTACATAATAATTAAAACAAACAAATAATTACAATTATCCTTGTGTGCATTTGAACTATTGATCAAAGGAAGTTAACAAACTAGCACTAGAAAACCATGTGTGTGTTAATATGTTGGATAACATGTACTTGTGCATAGGTGTATATGGATGCTATGAATTGTGATTTTTGTTTGCATGTAGCTGGTTTAAACATTTAGTAATTAGTGCTAGATAATGGAATGAAATGAACTTGGGTAGATGGAAATAGAATGACCCCATGAAATTGAAACATCAATGTTTACATGGCTTTAACATGATAGCAGATTTGCGTCCATGAGACTTCTTTAAATCTCAAATGTCATGTTGTATGTGGCGTATTAGCTAATTGGCTTAACATGATAGCTTCCAAACAAGTTAATTCAGTGATCAATCAAGCTAATTGGTTGATGAATTAATTGTTTTGATTGGTTAGTCATAGTTAATTATTAGTCATCTTTATCCTCCAAATTAGTTAAATCAATCTTGCCTATTCACATTCACAGATACACAATCTTTCTGACCATTTTTCCTGCTTTTAATAAAATAGGAGCTTTAGAACAGGATATGTACATTCATCTAAGCATGATAAGACATGGATTTCTGATAGATATTATGGTTTGAAATGTTGTCATGAATATGCATACAAAATATGGAAGCACAAGAAAAACATGTAAACTATTTGATAGAATTCCTCAAAGAAATGTTGGCTCTTGGTGTGTAATGATTGCAAGTTATGCAGAGAATTATTTGTTGAAAAAGCTTTTCTCAAACTTTCAAGAAAATTAACTAAATAGCTGATCAATTTAACTGTGAATCAAGTTACTTGACCAATCAATGAAACTAGTTCATTGATAGATTAGTTTTCTTGAATAGTTAATTATAGTTAATTATAAATCATCTTTATTCACCAAATCAATTAAACCAATCATGGCCATTCATATGCAAAAAAAAGAATTTCTTGAAAAGGATTTATAGACAAGGAAGCAAATGCAATTGCTAGGTGCAAACCGAAATTGGAAAACCTTCGTCAACATTTTCCTTTGTGTTTCTTGTGCTACAAATATTCAACAAGCTATAGCTGTCCATATTAATTGTATTCCTTTGTCTATGTTCAAGCCATCTATTTATTCTATTGCTTTCGCTATTATTTCATGAAAGCTCAAATGTCATAGTATATGTGGCGTATCAGCTAATAAGTCCATCTCACATTTCGCTCATGACAATTTAGTTTGTCTCATCTCTCTCCAATACATTAATCAAAGTCAATTAACAAATAAGTCAATCTTACACTTGACTCATGCAAATTAAGTCAATTCTATATTTTACTCATTAATGAAATTAACTAATTAGCTTAACAAGATAGCTTTCAAACAAGTTAGGTCAGTGATCAATCAAGTTGTTTGACTGATGAGCCAATTGAGTTCAATAGTTAATCATAGTAATAGCAAAAAAATACTTGTTAGATGATGTCATAGTTGAATTTGCTTTTGTGTGCCTGTCTGCACTTTTTCTATAGCTTGAAGTAATGGTGCTTTATGGTTTAAGTATTAAGTGTAATTGGAAACCTTTCTTGATTTAAAGTGATTGATTAAAATATGTTTGGAAACCATAGTTACAGTGGTTCTTTAGGCTCGATGCAAAACAACAATATAGTTAAAATGCATAGCAAAATCCTATAGAGAACCATGCTCACACTTGTACATTTGGAATTCAAGGACCTATGATAAATAGTCTCCCAGGTTAATTTGTTTTCAATTAATACTTGTTTCTATTGAATCTAAAAAAATACTTGCTGGTTTTTTTGATGTTTTGACTATTAGTATCCATTACACTATCACTATCATCCATTGCAATTATAATTTTGGGAGTTGTTTGCACAAATGTGTTTTGATGCATTGTGAAACCCAACTTGCGTTTCTGGGATAAAATGAAGCAAAATAAATAAAAGTAGCAATTTGTTACCTTGAGTAACTCATCTCTTGGTGTTCATTCAATGAGCATAGGAGCTTTTGCTCTGTCACTGTAAACGTCCCCTTTGTATTGATAAAAGTTGTCAGTCCTCAAATCTATGCCTTTGCTTAAATTTAGTTGTATATGGAGTAACATTGTTTTCAAATACATGACTGATAATAACACATATATTAGAAAACTTTGAATCAAAAAACACAAATCATTAAAAAAATAATATTTCTCTCTTTGTCTTATATTGCTACAGATAGAGCTTCTTTTCAATCATCATATGTATACCCCACATATTCCTAGACTAACTGTATTAACTTAGAGAGTCTTGACAAATTTCCGGAACAACTCACTATTTTCATCTTTGCATAAGCCTCCACTATACTCCACACTATATTATTGTTGTCTACCTTTCTACCATCAAAACTTGTCTACATATGGCAAATGACTAAAATTACACATTCTTTTGTTGGATTTCTTATCATGTTATGCCACCTTAATAAGATCAGGTGCAACCATAATGTATTAAAAATGAATTTATAACTGTACAATGCAATCAAGCCCCTATTTTCCAAGTTATAGTGAAACAAACTATATGATTATACCATAAATGGAGATTCTTAGTCCAAAAAAGAGGGAATAAAAACATAAGATGCAATTGTTAGCTAGGTCCTTCATTGCTCCCTTGCTACTAGTAGATATCATAAAAAAGTACAAACCTATTTGTAAGATGACAATGAATTTAAGGCACTTGAAATAAGTTTGTCTCTATAATATTGCCCACACTTATTTAGCCCTAGCAGCTATGTATTGGCTTATAGGTAGATATAACAGTTGAAAATGCTATCATAGACATATATTCACAATGTGGAAATATAGACAAGGTCCAGGAATTGGAAACAAGGAATGCATAGGAAACATAAGCTATGAAATACAATGACATGTAGCATAAACAAGTAACAGTGTAAACTCCAATAATTTGTTTAAAAGCTTTTATGAACATTGATTTTTTATCAGATTACTTTTGCAAAATACACGTATAGTAATGCAAAAAGGGTATCTGGTAATTTTGCTATCAATTCATATGACCCAAGAACTACTTCTGACAGAGACACACTTCCTCCTCCATCTGTTTTAGTTTAGCAGAATCTGGTTAAGAACTTTATTTTGTTAAATGAAACAATCAAGAATTTGGAAAATAGAAAAAACAATGGATTCTTGAGCTTTCTAATTCATTATGATTTTTCAATTTTTTTACTTCACTTTTACAGCATACTGAATAACAAGCAAATAAAAAAAACATTCAAAACTCTACAATGCTCTAGTAGAATGAGAACACAAACAAGTATTCAAGGGTACCTATGCTATTTACTTCTGCTCCAAACTCTAAAAGAAGGCTTCCACAGTATTTATATCTATTTGCTGTTGCAATGTGCTAAACACAGTATATCAAAAATATTTGTCATATTGTTCCAAACTCTCAATAAAAAAGAATCTCCATATCCTACCATCAAATAAAATGCATTAAAGTCAAAGGAGTTTGAAATTGAAGATAACAAACCTAATAGCACTCACTTGGATAAACTGTTTTGTATAGTCTGAATTTTATTGGTTCTTAGAGTCAAGGCAGTAATACTCATGCATTTGGTTGGAATGCTTTTAACTGGCAGCATTGGGAAATCACATTTCGGCATTTAACATATTACTTATTTTTTTGTATAGTTTGAATTTGGAGAGCTATTATTTATATTGGAAAATTAGCATTTATCTATTTCCCTATTCGTCTGAGTAGCTTTATAAATCATTTTTGTTTTGAAAACTTGGGAAAATGCAAATGCATAGATTGATTAAATAAATTTAAGCAAAGGCATAGTTTGAAAACTGGTGGCTAGAGGTACGTAATCCATGAATGCAGATTAAATGCATTAAAATATCAAGAAAATGCGAGCACATAAATTGATTAAATAAATTTAAGCAAAGGCATAGTTTATAAAACTGGCGAGTAGAAATGCGTACTGCATGAATACAAATTAAATGCATTGAATTGCATCTAGCTCGAGGTGAATGTGTTGGAATGGCTTGGTGGCCACACGTGGCCAGGGTACTTTGGTCATTTAATATAGAGTTAAGCCACTTGCTATGCATCTCTATTACTTTGTGTGTGTTTTTTTTGTGTTTTGTAAGTGCATGTTCTGAGGAAGAGTTTGTATCCAATGAGTAGGAGATGTTATAGTTACAGAGTCCAGACCCAGAAACGAGTTATTTGAGGTGATAATTTTTTATTTTCCATAGTTTCTTATTTTAAGGGCATAATGAAGCTGTGTTTCATAGTGCTTTAGTTGGACTATCACTATCACTTTGTGCCTGATGTGTCGGTGCATGTATGTATGTATGCATGTCTCTATGTACATATGCATTTATCTGTGTATATCTATGTAAAAAAATTTAGATGCATATATGCATGTATGCATATGTCTCTGGATATATCTATGCATGTGTGTATTTATGCATATATGTATGTGTGTATAGATGCATCTATGTGTATATGCATGCATGCATATATGTTTACGTCCATACATGCATTTATGTGTGTCTACATGGATGTATCTATACATATATATACATATGTATATATATGTGTGTGTCTATATGTCTTCTCTAGGAGAGAGTTTATAGTGACAGGGCAAAGGTTGTCATGGTTCCAAAAAGGACACTTGTAGACAAGTTACTTCAGGCAATAAATAGTTATTTTCATCAGTTTTCTTTTATTTAAGAGTCCATAGGCAGATTGGGTTTCACAGTGCTCAGCCTACGCTAATC
This sequence comes from Sequoia sempervirens, assembly GCA_007258455.2. Classification (NCBI taxonomy): domain Eukaryota; kingdom Viridiplantae; phylum Streptophyta; class Pinopsida; order Cupressales; family Cupressaceae; genus Sequoia; species Sequoia sempervirens. The sequence goes on from VDFB02017481.1 coordinate 30,108, forward strand.
TTCATAGACTAGTTCCTCGATGAACAATTGTCTTTTCTCCAATGTACAATATGGAAGCTTAACGATAACTTGGTGCTTATGAGTCCTCTAAAGATTACATATCTTCAATTACTGCATCACTGTTCCATAGTGCAAACTTTAGAGCCACTGTGTGTTAGCATGTGCCATAATGGGACCTTTTGAACAATATGTGGACAATGTGTTGAGAAGGCTTTGTAGGCTGTCAGGCAAATGCAATTTACAGATATAAGCCTAAACTCCACAATTGCTTTCAGCTTTCTCATTGTCATTAAAGCATAAAGGAAAGAGGATTTTTTCCAAACTTCTAATCTATGTACTTTTACATGATAATTCACCTTATTAATTAATGAATCAAATTATCTTAATTAATTAATCTTCTTTTCCCTTCTATCATTTCATATCTAATTAATTAGGTAACTGCTAAATAGTATTTACATACATAGTAATTAAAACAAAGAAATAATTATAACTATTCTTGTGCACATTTGACCCATCAATGAAAGTCAATTAATAAATCTGATTCCACCTATTCACTGATAGTATTCACATGCAATTTCCTTCATAAGTCTTGAAAAAGAGGATTACTCACACACCAATAAGGATTCTCATTTGTAACGTCCCTATCCAAATCATCTTCATTGAATAAGATGTTGTGGCATACATTAATTGGATGTATGTCATCATCTTTCTTATCAGGATGCCAACAACCTTGGTTTGTATTTCTCCTTGAGTGTATCTAAATGCCATGAGTTATGAATTCTATTCCCTACAATGCCTTTGCATTTCCCTGATTTTTTAAAAATAGAAATGATTTATGAAACTATTCCCTACATGCCACTTAATTCATGTTTATGTGAATAGCTTTTAAAATAATTTTCTCTTTGAGAAAATTAGTCACTTATAAGTACATAGAAACAAAGGAATCCAATTACACAAAACATTTGAAGACCATAGCCTCAAATTGACAATGTTAGCAAAAAAGATTCTTATCCACCATTTCTTGCATGTAAACAAAGCTACCTGAAAATATTGTTTTGTGTTTGTGGCATTGAAAGTATACATCATGCATTGTACTCATTTATCCAATTTTTCAATGTAACAGGAATAAGTACATACAATCCTGGTGGGGGAAAGTGGATGACAAGGTCAGGTTAAAGAATTAATATTATTTTTCCCTTGTGCTTCTAAAAAATTGTTTGCTATATAATATGTCACATAGGCTTCTGCTACTACTCAAGATCCATTTTCCAACATATATAGAGATTATTATCTTCCAAGATGCTCAACATGATTAATACTATATAATGCTATTGAGTAAAAGCACATAGGCAACATAGGATAAAACTATAGATTTTGTAATCTAGATGATAGCGTTTGATACTATTCATACATAACATCTGCTATTCTCAAACACATTAGGATACAAAAGAAACAAATAAAATGATAGACGTTGACACCTATGAATTGACAAAGCGCCCCCAAATATCAAACATTGACTACGCACTTAAGAGCGAGGGGCTTTGTAGATTAAGTACTTTTGCATACAATGTTGGCGATTGTTTGTTTGACTCATTACAACTATTGCTTAACAATCGCTACACATCAATCCAACTACGAAACAGAGCTATAGATTACTTCTTGAGTTGCCTTCAAAACAAGGACAAAGAAGCAATAAAATCATACAACTATGAACTAGACCTTGATACTCTATATACATTGCACAAAGTACATGATCCACAAACATATTTCTGCAGAATGCAATTATCTGCAAAGCCATAGGTAGATTGCACTGAAAGTGGATTGTGGGGTGACTTATTCTGCATTCACTGGATATCCAAATGGTTGAATATACAAATATGCCTTTGGTCAAGAACAACAACAAGAAGGTACTTATAGTTCAATACTTCTGACTACACAGAATCAGTCTCTATACTATTTCATGACATGAATTCTTTAAGTGGACACTTCGAACCATTGTTAAACATTGAAACACAAAACGTAACTTCAAAACAGCCCATAGGTTCACATGAAATTAAAAAAATATGCACAAAGTATCCTCGGATATCAAACATTGACAATGCCCTTAGGGTTGAAGGCCTTTGTAGATTAAGCACATTTGCATACAATGCTGGCGATTGTTTGTTTGACTCACTTCAAGTACTACTTAACAATCAGTACACCTCAACTCAATTACGAAATGGAGCTATAGATCATTTCCTAACTTGTCTTCAAAATAAGGACAAAGAAGCAATTAAATCATATAACACTTAACTAAATCCTAATACTTTATATACATTGCACAAAGTACATCACCAAGAAACATACTTCCACAAAATGTGATTGTCTGCAAGACCATGCACAAACCATAGTGAATGTGGATTGTGGGGTGACTTGTTTTGCATTCACTGGATATCCAAATGGTTGAAAATACAAATAAACCTCTGGTCATTGACAACATCAAGAAAGTACTTAGATTTCAATGATTCTGGATATACAGAATTAGTCTCTAGACTGTTCCATGATACAAACCCTCTGGCTAGACATTTTGAGCCGCTTCTAAGAATCAAAGCCCAAAATCTAACTCACCAATGCTCAACAATCTTACTCCAACTTAAAAAGTTGATCAGAAGTCATCCACAATACAAAATTACTTACTTGAACAAGACACATGCTTTTCCAAAAAACAAGAATAATTTGATACCATTTGTCACAACAAACAATTTTAAACATAAATCAACAATAAGACTTAATCACCTGAAGAACTTGATTAGAAAAGAAAAACAAAAAGAAAGTAAACCTACAAGTCCAAAGAAAACAAAAACATTGTCACCAATAGAAATTTATAAAACAACAATACAAGATACACCAAAATACCCATGTGCAATTTTCCAAGTGCTCCGTTTCAACAAGGACATCAGGACATTCAAAGAAAAACAAAAAGAACTATACTGTAAGCTACTACAATTAGATTCCTTACCATTCAAATATTTCATATGCCATGTATGCTACTTTGCATTAAAACAGTCCACTATTCCAAAGTATGCTACCCCACAGAAAATAAGAACTAATAGACCATTGTGCTATGTGCAAAATTTAACTCAACTAGAAGAATGACTTGTCTCACTTAGAATTGCATTTGCACAGATTTGGGAACTAGGGTTCAAAAGGTCTCAAATAGGCCTAACAGGTTCTATTATAAATGTTCCTGTTGACATGAACATTGTACAAAGAGCATTACCACAATCAATTAACAACACACAAACAATTGTTGTTTCATTGAAAAGGTGCTTACAATACAAAAATGCATTTAAAAAAGGCATGGTGCACCCAAATGTCATCATGCAAGATTTGAATCAATTAACAAGGACACCATTATAAAAAATATACAAAGTCCAGATAAACCAAGATTGGCAAGAAGTTCTCCAATGCACTCAAGAAAACGAAGACAATAGTCCACAAAATACAAGTGAAATAGAATCAGATAGTGAAATGGAAAATGAAAACCCATCAGAAACATTGATACATGGATTTACTGAGTCTAGAAGTATCCATAACATGGAAGACAAGATTATTGAAATTGCACCTACAAAGGACAAGTATCCAATTGGAATATTTAAGGACATGTATGCTGAAGAAATGAATTTCCCAACTTTATTCTTTGGCAAACCACGTGATAATGACATTGTAAAAAACTTTACATATCAGAAAATAGTATGCTGGGAGCTCTTACAGTCACAAAGACAATTTGCATATCATACAATGAATTTTTTTTCAAAGCTATTAAGGTACTAATACAACAAGTACTGTCTACAATGACAATAAAAATCTGAAAATGCTAGTTAAAAGGATGAAAGCTATTTGCAAAAGACGTTAAACACAAACCAAATCTAGAAAAAATTCTTAAATTAGATATTGGATATGTTGATTTCAAAAGAATAAGAATCTCTCTAGACTATTCACAACAACTTAAGAAAAATGTATTTGCTATGATTCGACAACTAGGACCACTGACATTTTTCATCACTTTCACTAGTGCTGAGCAAAATTGGGATCCACTAATTCAAACATTACAAGAGCTGCACAATCTACACCAATCAGCACAAAACCGTCAAGAATCTAATGGCCCAACACACATTGACAAATTTGAACTAATCAAGAAAGACCCTATCACTTGTGCACGTTACTATAAACATAGAATAAATGCAATAAAAAAATTGATACTTACAGATGACTCTTTCTTTGGAAATGTCATTGATTACTTCTCAGTCACTGAGTTCCAAGATCGAGGAAATGAACATGATCATTTCCTCATATGGGTTAAAAATGCACCAATCTACACAGAGGATAACAATGCGGACATCATAGCTTTTGTTGATAAGTATATTACTTGTGACACCAAAAATTTGGAACCTACTAAATAGCAATGCTACACAAACATCATCATACAAAGAAATGCAAGAGATCAAGAAAATGACTTTGTAGATACAATTTTCCTTTTCCACCAATGTAAAAGTCAACTATACTTTTACCAATACTCCAAAAGATTGAAGCGATAACTGCAAATGCCACTGACATCTTTGCAAAACTCCAAAAAGAAAACTATGACAAAACATTCACTTTTCAAATTTTCTTGAAAGAAATAAACTTAACTGACAATGAATACATTGAAGCTTTGAGCTCAACATTAAACAGGCCCACTCTTTTTTTATAAAGAAAACCATCACAAATATGGAACAATAGTTTTTCAAGGAAAATTCCAGATCTTTGGAAGGCTAATACAGATGCACAGTTTGTCCTCAATGCATATGCTGCTGCAATGTGTTGTAGCTCATATATTGCAAAAGTAGACAAGTCAATGACATATGCATTCAAAAGAATACGTACAAACCACAAGCAAGACAATATTGATGCAATACGAATGGTGAGTAAACTTGGAAATGTCATGCTTAAATTGCAACAAATTTCATCACAACAAGTTGCACATATTGTTTTGTCACTTCCATTAAACTATAGTTCAAGAAAATGTATATTCATTGATACACGATCTGACAATGATCGCACATTTATACTAAAATCTGTTAAATAATTGAGCAATGAGCCAGATGAATCAGAAAACGTTCTTGCAAAATCTATTATAGACTACTATTTAAAATGTCCTAAAACAATGGTGGACATATGTCTTGCAGAATTTGTTTCAAGATACAACAAATATGGTGCTACAATTGAACCAAAGGCCAAACCAAATGTGGTACAGTTTATCAATTTTAACAAACACTTTGATATAGAGAATCATTATAGAGAGCAATTGGTTCTCTATGTTCCATTTACCATTAATGAGCATACACTCAAACAAAACTTTGACTCTTGGGAACATGCATACATGTACCATGGACAAACCATTCAAACAAATAGTGCAAAGTTCATCCAAAGCACAAACTCTGCATGGGGTGACATTGACAAAGCTATAAATGATCTTTAGTATCTTGAAGATGAAAAGCTCATTGACCTAGCAATGCAAGCAAAGCTTCGCTAGAAAGAACTATATGACATACAAACAAACCTTCCAAACATAGGTCGTTCTAACCCAAATACCATGCATTCCAATGGATTTAAAATTTCAAAGCACCCACAGATTATAGATAACAATGAATACTACAAGTTAAGACGAATGTTAAATAAAGAACAACAAGCAATTGTTAAAGATATTCTCATAAAAAAGATGAAAAATCCACAAAAGCTTACTTTCGGTGGGACCTGGTTTCGAATTAGGGAGTTGGAACAGAGGATCTTACAGTGCCGCATCAACAAGCTTCATTCAAGGATGAAAGCAATTCACGACAAGAATCTGGACAAACCATGGGCCGATAAAACAAGAGGGTAGGTGTGCCAAACATATAATGATAGGGGATCTGAATTTGCTATCTCAGTGATTGCATACCTTTTAACATACCAAAATTCTCAACACTAATGAATTGAAAAGACACCATGTCAGCACCAAGACCCACTCATGGCATACTCAGTAGATCAGACATCATTAGTCATTCTAAATGACCACCATATAAAATGATCACGATAGACCAAATGCTCATGAACATGGCTCTTTTGAAACCTTTTTGATATTACATTTTATGCAGTGACTCATCAAAATGTCCTATCCCTGGATCTCTGTGGTTTTGAAATAGGCTCACTCCAATTGGAAATTAATTGCCTCATAGCTTGAAAAGACCCATGACAAAATTGGTCACTAGTGGAATCACTTATAGATAGACAAAAAACATGGAACATTATCTCTGAACCAGAATTTATAGAATCGGGCAACCCATGACATAGGACCATCTCGTTCAAAATTCTTCACCACAACACTGACCACGGTTTCCACACTTTCAGGAGAATCGATGTTCAAGCACATAACAACAAATGCTTACCAACCAACCAAACCAAGTTCGATATGCTGAATAACAGATGAACTCGATATAATCTTGCGAATGGAATACTTTTATATGGCAACAACACACCATACTCACCTACCAAATGCTTTAAAACCAAATGATTTCGCTTGTCCTTATGCACCATATGCACTCAAATATACCGCCAACGGCCGATGAATTTTAAAAGCATGATGTTACCATTGATATTGTTTTGATTAAATTCGGTTAATCCATCAATCAGACATTATCAATGCACAAAAATAGCACAATGCTATTCTACTATCATTGACAAAGACTAGGTGCTTATATAATGCATTGCTAGGCCAATCCAGAAAATAACAACAAACAAGAAAATTAAAATTAGAAAACAATTCCTAATACAAGTAGCATGTGCATGAACCATACATCGATCCCAAGGATTTACAATGGAGGCCTTGGCTTTTGATCCCACAAGCATTAGACAACATGAGCTAACCTATACAACTCTATCACAAACAAAATTAGTAGAATCATTATTTTTGTTACAACCTTTAACTACAAAAAACTTTAAAGTTAAAAAAAAAATACAACTAGAAATGTCTCATCTCCAAACATGTGCACAATGGCAATTTGATAACCAAAGCACATGTTCAGAAAACAAATCACATTTGCTCCTATGTACATTGAACACTCATAGCTTGAAAGAACATGCAGAAGACATTGTCAATGACTATGGCATAATGCAATCTGATATCTTGTGTCTCCAAGAAACACATATGCATCCCTTTGAGCTAAATATCTTGCTGCAATATTTTGATAGCTTCTCTGTGCATAACATACATGGCATAGAAACTTTAACCAGGAAACATTTATTCCTTTCAAAATCAAAACAACATGAAATATCAAATATTGAAGCCATCACATCAACAATAATGCTATCTAACAATGAACTCAATGTTTGTAACCTACAACTGCCATAGATGAAGTAATCACAATATTGCAAATAATTATTGCATCCACAAATTCAGAAAACATGTACATTTTAGGCGATTTTAATGTGAACATGTTTTCTGAGAGCAGAAGCAAAAAAATACTTCACAATTATATGCAGCAGAATAATATACAATTTATGTTGGTCCAACAACACAACATGGGCAAGTCAGTCATTGACCACATTTGGTCCAATACGACTACAAATATATGCTCTATCTATAAATCAGAAGCATATTGGACTGATCACAATCCAATTTTCCTAAAATTGCATATTGCCCAGCAGACAAATTCAACTTTATAGAACTTATAGCCTTATATCACTTTTATGCTTTGCAATGCCTTTTTCAATGCTATATCCATTATTTGTAGGAGATCTATGGATGAAACTAAAATACAGTCAAAGAAAATACAAACCACGCATGAAGAATCAGTACAACGGTAAAGCACTCATAGTATTATTCCTTCATACTCATTCAGTGAAATCACAAATATTCAAATAACATTGTTCCAATTCTTTGTAGGATGCCAAAAGATGTATCAAAAAGAAAGGAAAAACAAGTGCAAATTGCACAGGAAGAGTCAACACAATGGTAAAGTGCTTGGTTCTTCATTGTACCGCCATTTGCCCAGCTTGCTAATATTAAATTAGCATTCAATTGACATTATCCTTGTTCCTTGTAGGACAAGAGTCAAGAAACCTAAGATTGTTTCAATCAAACAGCTAAATGCAAAAAGAGCTAGAGACACCTTCCAAGGTGATGTGCTTGTTGTCTACAAAGCAACATGGGATAAGGCCAACAAAACACAGGAAATGTTGCGTGCTGATTTAACAGATCACAAAGCAAAAATGAAAATCACGTTAAATGTTAGTGGAAACCTTGTGTATAAACATGAGCCTAAAATAGTCCCAGGGTTAGCTATCTCAATCTTAGATTTCCAAGTTGCACCTAGGACAGATTATGATAGAGGTGACTGTGATTGCATTTTGATTTTAACAAACATAAGCACCACTGAAAACATCCCACGCCTCTGTCAAGAGTACAAATTCATTCCAAGTATGACTATCAGCCAGCTGCTAACAACTATAAATGAGTACCCAGCTGGCACAATAGTTGTGCTAGTAGTTGGTGCCAAGAAAATGGGTACCCAATTTGCAGTTGACATCAAAGATGGCCACAGTGACATAGACAGAGCATAGGTATTTTGGTCTACAAAACTTTTCCTTGTTCTTTCAGCGTCAACCTTTTCTCATTCCACAGTGGTCTCTATAACAATTTTCGTAACAAAATCTAATTCTCTCATTGAATCGCAGGTGCTATTACGGTCAGCATATGAGCAACAATACTTTGCAATCGAAGACCAGTTGCATACAAATAAAACACCTGCAATGCTTTTCAAGAATGTTGTAAGAAAAATAGATCAAAAGAACACATTTCACACATGTCGGTCAACATTCATCTGTAACTTGAATGACAAAAGAAGCTTGGAAAAACTCAACAACCTGCTACATTCAACTTTTAAGGTAACGACATTCACTTTTTTTTGAACTATCGCATCCAAACCTATATTTTTTGTTTCCTCTAACAATTTTGGACCATATTCTATAGGTTTTTGGTACTCTAAAAGTAGCAAATTCATTTTCCAATCCATTTCATGCATGCTGTCCAAAATGCAAATGCAAATTCACTGGCTATGGCACACTCCAAGAAAAAACTACTCACTGCAAACAGTGCAACCAACAAGTCAATTATACATTTTGTTTGCAACTTAAAACTATCATTACAACTTATGAAAATCAAACAATTTAGTCTTCAATTGACCAGGTCACCATGCACCGTCTATTGCCCAAACTGCAAAACCTCAGCTATGAAGACTATATCAAGGACAAGTCAGTAGTGATATTCATCCTACGAGACTTCAACGTTGAAGGAAATTTTAGCCTTGACCAAAACAATGTCATTGTTGAAGCCATTTGCATTGGAAAATAGACAGGAAACATCACCAAAAGGTAAAAAAGTCATTCATATGTAAACTTTTTCTCTTGTGAACCAACACCTCAAATCACCATCCATACAAACTATGTTTCTAATATGTAGCATTTTCATGGCTTTATAGGAAACTAGGAATACAGGAGTACAAATTTACATTGTTCAGACTTTAACTTTTTTGCCTTTCCATGCTCTAAGACATTTCACTAGTTTTGACATGTTAAAGACATCTTTGGTTTTAAAATACTCTATTGCTATTATACATTAGACACTTTTATAGGTTACTATGTTAAAGTCTTATCGAATATGGACATCTGAAAATCTAATTTTGTTTTTGCACCTATGAAGACAATGGTCGCCTATGCACATCTGACATATATGTTCAATAATTATTAGCCATCCATGCATAATGCCATTCAAACTATATAGTTTAAATGTTTCCTTTTGCATTCTGTCATTTCTAGCTTTTCCAATATTTGCTCTTTGTTTGTTATGTTTTCAAGAGTTTATGGTCACTGAGTAGAAGTTGTTATGGTTGCACACTCCAGACCCATAAAAAAGTTACTTGAGGCAATAAATAGTTATTTTCCTCTAGCTTTTTTCATTTTATGATGTTAATGCAACCAAGTCTCGACACTGCTTTTATGCATTCTACTTTATAGTCACTTTTCCATCACGCATTCTAATGTATAAAGTACATCCTTGTATAGAGAAATCCATTTGTTGCTTTTGCTGCATATATGCATATTTACATGTATATATGCCTCTATGTCCATATGCACATATGCACATTTTCATGTATGCATGTATTCATCTAAGCTTCTACGTATCCTTGTATGCAATTGCATATACATACATCCATGCATTTATGGATGTGCCACTCTAGCCTTGTAGCAATTTATTCTGTTCTATGGATATCGCATATAGGAACACCAATTAGCTCTTTCACCATAGACAATAGTTGTTTTCATAAATTCCAAATCGAGCTTATATGTTTCAAGCTACATATATACTCAAACTTAAAACTACTTATTTATGATCTCTATTGTTCCATTTTTGTAGACATGTTACTATTGCAATCAAATGTGTAAAGCATTCATGTCCAAAGAAATTAGAAACAGGAGTGGCAATATGTTACACAACCTTTTGTTATGCCTTTATAGCAGTTTTTTCATTGCATTTCAAGAAAAGCAGAAACTAAAATTTTATTCATATTATTTCATCTATGGCATTTACAGCTTTTGCAATAATTATTACAAGCATAGAGTTTAGTGTTAAATAGTTCTATTGTTCATGTTATGGCTTCAACATTCTTCATGTCAAATTCATTATGTGACAAAGTTAACATGTAAAAACCAAAGTGTCCATTACGAACACTTATTGCATTCTATGGGACCACATTTCTTTGAGGAGTTTTTTTGAACAATTCACTTCCCTTGTGTATGCTTCCATATTTTGCATATGTGCCTATGAGCACATTAACTATAATAGTTCACAAAATTCCTTTATCCTTTATGCTTTCATCATAGTGAAAAAGCTCAAAGCAATTGCAAACTTTAGGTTTACAGAACACAGGCTTATAAAACACAAAAACAACACACATAAAGTAATAGAGATGCATAGCAAGTGGCTTATCTCTATATTAAATGACCGAAGTACCCTGCCCACGCATGGCCACCAAGCCATTCCAATGCGTTCACCTCCAGCCAGATGCCATTTAATGCATTTAATTTGCATTCATGCATTGTGCTTGCATTTTCCTGATATTTTAATGCATTAAATCTGCATTCATGGATTGCGTACCTCTAGCTGCCAACTTTTACACTATGCCTTTGCTTAAACTTTTTTAATCATTTTATGCGTTCGCATTTTCCTGAATTTTTAAAGCAAAAATGATTTATAAAGCTACTCAGATGAATAGATAAATAGATAAATGCTAATCTTCCAATATTAAAAATAGCTCTCCAAATTCAAACTATACAAAAAAAAATATTATGTTATATGTTGAAATGTGATTGGCCGATGCTCTCGGTTAAAAAGCATTCCGGGCAAATGCATAGGAAAATTAAAAATGGGTTCACAGGAAAGAGCTTTTGATTCTAAATCCATATGCATACTTTGATTAAAACTAGTGGTTGAAGGTACATAATTCATTGATGCAAACTCAATACATTGAATGGCATCTGACTAAAGGGGACGTTGTTTGGATTGCTAATTAGTCTTTGAATATATAACAAGGTTCAAGGAGAAAACTCTCATTATCGCACACGTTGACATAATTTTGGTTCCAAAGCTCTCTTTATGGGACCACTTTGCAGTAATAAAAAATATACAAACTTTACAGGGCTCACATGCATGAAGTAAAATGCACAAGAGGGTTTCTACATAATTCCTATCAAACACAGATGAAACCTTCTCATTTCAACAAGAAATTTGAATAGATAATACTAAAAGTAGTTTAAAATATCAATTTATAATCAAACTATAAGAATGCCTTAAAGCACTATGAAACCCTACTTGCATTTCGCAATTGTGAACAAAGAAAAAGGTTCATTCTAGAAACTCACCCTGTACTCTTTTCTTGAAAAATTTGCTACAATTGCACAATTTAGGTTTACATTGTTCCAAACTTCTCATTACAGCACAAGTTAATAACACATTGGTTCTAAAGCTCTCTCTATGGCACATCTCTATAGCAATTGAAGACATATAGTCTTTACAGGGCTCCCATGCAGTCAACAAAATAGACAAAAGGGTTTTTACATAGTCCCTTTCGAACCACATTTCATGCATCCACATTTATTCCATGAGTTTTTTCAAACACTTCACTTGCCTTTTGTATGCTTCCATTTTTTGCATATGTGCCTATGAGGACGATAGCTATGGCATTTGACAAAATTCTTCTATTTACATGCATCCATGCATCCTGCCCAGAGATACACATATACATGCATCCATGTGTACTGCAATACATGCATCTATGTATACACATATACATGCATCCATGTGTACTGCAATACATGCATCTATGTATACATGCACCCATGGATATGTGTATCTATGCAACTTCATATGCAATCCATGAATATTTCCATACATGCGTATTTAAGCATTTATGTATCCAACTATGCATCCATCTATCTATCCATGCAACTATGTTTCTATGTATTCTTCTACCTATAGATGCATCCATGCATATATGTATATGTGCTTCTATGTGCATATGTATACAGGCATCTATCCATATATGTGTCGATGTATCTATGGATACATCTATTCATAGATACATGTATCTATGCATCTATGGATACCATGATAGATCTCCACATCCATGTATCTATGAATACATGTATCAAGTAGCTCGTTAATGTGAAATGTGTCCAAGCATAATTATACTTATTTCTCTCTTTTAATTGTTATATATTCAAAGACTAATTAGAAATCCAAACAGCCTCCTCTTTAGTCAGATGCCATTCAATAATTTTGCATCAATGAATTATGTACCTTCAGCTATGCTTTCAAAGAATAAGTTGACAGTGTGTTGCTTTGAGCTTTTCTGTTGTCATCAAAGCATAAAGGATAGAGGGATTTTGTTAAAAGTCATGATTATTGTCCCCATACATAAATGCAAACAATGGGAGCATACAGAAAATAGGTGAACTATTTGACAAAACTCATCAAAGAAAAACTATTATATATGATTATTTGTTTACATATTCATTCATTTGTAGAAGAAAAAATGGGAAACTAATACAACAGTAGGTAGTTATAACCCGTGAAAAGAATCAAACTTGGAACAAGAGAAACATCCAAAAAATTGCGCTTTAAAGTACCTAATGCACTAGAGAATTTACCATAGCACAATACAAAATTTCATTTGCACAGAGATAGACAAAACAATGCAGTCGAAACCTATTTTCTGCCACCAAGCATTTAAATTCTGTCAGATGTCATGGTTATTGTTCTCATAGGCAGACATGTAAAATACAAAAGCATTTATAAGGCAAGTGAACTATTTTACAAAAATCCTTAGGAAAATGTGCTTCCGAGGAATGCAATAAGTAATATGTCTCTTTTACTACATGTCATTGTATATCTATGTATCCTTAGATACAACCATCCATATATTGATTCATGTATATATGTGACTATGTATACATGTACCTATTAGTATATGTATATATTTTTCTATCCATACATGTAGACATTGGTATATGCATTTATGCATCTTTGAATACTATGCATGAATACATGTATGTATGCATATATGGATTCTATGCACGCCTTCATGTGTATCATGTATCACAACAACATTTGCACCATACAGAACAAAGAAGATATGAACAAAATATCACGGTTACGTAGTCAAATAGAGGGCTTTGTAGATAATTATACAGTGATGCACACATTCATGCTCTCCAACATATTAACATGCACATGGTTTTCTATTGCTACTTTGTTATTTGGCTTTCATTGACAGCTAATATGTACAGAACCATAATTGTATTTATTTCTTTCTTTTTATCTCTGTGTATTTAAACACTAGTTCGTAGCTACCTAATTAGTTACAAATCAGATCAAACAAGGGTAAATGAGAAATATGGAACTGACTAGATTGACATGAGTCGAATGTCACCTGGTCCTATTAGCTGATACGCTATGATTACTGTCACATTTTAGCATCTACCAAGTCTCATGGCTCCAAACTTGGTATCATCTAAAAGCCACATAAATATTCAATTTCCAACCCAATCGGGTCATTCTATACTTACTATTAATTATTTAATACAACTACATGCAAGTAGAAATCACAAATCATGACATCCTTATACACTTATGCACAAATACATGCTCTCTAACATATTAACATTTACATGGTTCTCCATTGCTACTTTGTTAATTGGCTTTGATTTATAGCTGAATTATGCACAATGATAATTATCATTATTTATTTCTTTTAATTATTATGTATTTAAAGACTAGTTAACAACTACCTAATTAATTGCATATGCATTTTTACAAGGGTAAATGAGCACCACAAATTTGATAAAAATGACACAGTTAACATGCCAGTATCAAGGTGTTCAGTCTAAATACTCATTGATTACAATATGGTAACCATATTTCAATTTTATATGGTTCCGTATATGCATATATAAATATCTCTTTTTCTTCATCTCATTATGTATCTATGTATCCATAGATGTAATTATGCATATATCAATTTATGCATATATCTCACCATCTCTTTATGCATCTGTCTATATATGTATGGATGTATCTATGGCTATATGTATACATCAATTTATGCATATATGCACCTATGAATTGCATGCACACATCCATGTATATATGCATCTATCGATATCTTGCATGGATACATGTATATATGCATGTATGGACTCATGCACCTATGTATATGTATTTGTCTCTGCCCATTTGCAGATGCATATATGCATTTTTCTACACATCCATGTATCTCCATAGTTCTCTATGTAACATATCTATCTCTCTCTGTATACATGTTTCTATGCATCCATCTATACATGTGTGCATGTACAACATGCACATATGTATTTGTGCACCTATGCTAGCCACCCATGCCCACCAAGCGATACCAGCACCTTCGCCACCAGGCAAATGCCATTTAATGCATTTGCTTCAATTATTTTGACCTCTCTATGTGTTCGCATTTTTCTGATATTTCAATGCATTTAATTTGCACTCATGGATTGCATACCTATACTTTCCAATTTTATAAACTATTCCTTTCCTTAAATTTTTTTAATCAATCTATGCGATCGCATTTCATTGATTTTCTATAATAATAATGATTTATAAAGCTATTATGATAAATAGAAATAGATAAATGCTAATTTTCCAATATAAAAAAATCAAAAGTTGTATATTGACATACAATCATGCATATTGTCCATACATGCATATATGCATATATTCCTTCATCCATATTTCCATGTCTATATGAATACATCCTTCCATGTAACATATGCATTTGTAGCTATATGCAAATATGCATGGATCCATGTATACAGGTATTCATTTCTCCATCTGTCCATGTTGTTCTGTTTTATGTGTATACATGTGTCTGCCAATGCATCCATGCATATATCTATGAATAGCTCTACGTATTTCTCTATCCATGCATTTATTGTTTTCTAACACATCATCGTTTGCATTTTTTCGGTTTCATGACCTTCCATATTAATTGTTTTCATTTTGT
This sequence comes from Sequoia sempervirens, assembly GCA_007258455.2. Lineage (NCBI taxonomy): Eukaryota > Viridiplantae > Streptophyta > Pinopsida > Cupressales > Cupressaceae > Sequoia > Sequoia sempervirens. The sequence goes on from VDFB02017481.1 coordinate 45,758, forward strand.
GTTTTTTTACAAGTTTCTGGTAATGCTGATTCATCTTGATGTATTTGTTTGCATTTCTACTATAGACGGTCTAATCATTCCAATGGTTACATATAAGATGTTGGCTGCTCAAAAAAAAAAAGTACATATATTTACATATTTTAAATCTACATTAGCTTGGGTGATTTCTAAGACATAATTAGGGTGTTTCTAGGAGCTTGTAGTTAGTTTATTATCATCATATTTTGAATTGTGTTCTTCTTGGAGACTTTTAGAGCTTGTCTCTTGAAAGTGACTTACTATTATCAAGTATTTGTAGTATTTTTCTTACTATATTGTTTTATTGTACAATTTGATTCATTACAAGTGGTATTACAGAATAATATTGGCACTATGACGACAAGAAAAAATCATATATGTTATTTTAGAGTTCATTTTAGGAAGTATATATCTCTCTAATTTGTTAAATATTTTATCGGTTTTCAAATATTTTTCAAGGTCATATTCAAGTTACTGCAATATAAATTCTAAGGTAATATCCTTAAATATCATTATATTTTTATATCTATTCTTCTCTTGTCACATTTCGAGGAACCTCAAGGATCTTGGCACCTTGTTCAGTACGAAGGAGAGTGAGAAATGGGACATGAGTCTTTTTCCTGTGTTTGTATTGAGACACTCAGCCCTATGATGATTTTAAAAAGCATAACCAATAACAAACTATACATTCTTCCACCCTTTGTTGGAAGAAATGATCACTTCATACCCTATTCATTCCATTCATTTCCATTTCTACCCTTCCACATCCTTTCTTCTCAAATCAAATACATTTCAAAATCCATTTATATGCTTTCCTTGCATCACACCAATCTGTTGCACTCCCTTTTCATTCAATCCAACTCCCTCATTCAAATTTTTATTTCTTGTATTTAATTTTAAGCATGTAACTCAAAAATGATAAATTCCTACCATTTACATTCCATTCATTCTCATTTCCAGGTGCTTTCTTTTGTTTGCACTTACATGGCTCATTCTTCTTTATTACCCTTATATAGCTTTATCTATCTATGGCTCAAATATACCTTCATCCATCACAACAAAATTCACACCATACCAGACAGAGGAAAAAATGAAGAAACTATCAAGGTTATGCAATTAAACACTGAGGGCTTTCAAAATAACTATCATAACATCTAGTTGTATTGAAGAGTTCTTTTCAAAATGTTTTTTCTAAATCCTGTTTATTACATATACCTAAGAGCACGTATCACAGTTTCTTGGAGACTAAAATGTATCATCAAATTTAACAAATATTTCCATGTATACATGCATTCAAATGCATCGTTAGATATCCTTTATACACTTGTTCAAAAAACAATAATGTATTATTCTTTTATTTCAATCATAAATGTTTTTTGTGGCCATATCTTTCAAATACAAAATTGTTTTGACGTTTTCCAACTTTATACATCTGAGGGAATATATAGATTCTTGTTTACATACAAATTACATGATTATACATGTACCGCGTCGTTATTTCTTCATAAATTTTACGTGATCCATATATTTATGCATTCCTTCGATATATGCATTGTTAATAAATAATTAATCTTTCCTGTTTTCTTTCATTTAATACTACAAATGCAAATTGTTTCTGACATTTCTAACTTTATGCACGTAGGCATATATAGATTCTTGTTTACATACCAAATTCCATGGACTCATGTACACATCCATGCATGTATACATGTTTACATGGATCCATATTTTTATGCTTCCCTTCGATATATGCATTGCTAATAAGTGGTTTCTTTCTCCTATTTTCTTTCATTTAATACTGCAAATGCAAGTTGAGTCTCATTGTGCTTTCAGACTCGTTCAAATGTCGGGGATGCTTTCCACTCTTGTGTGCATTATGTGCACATCGAAACATGTATACATGCATACATGTATACATAGATGCCTCAAGCATTGTTACAAATGTTTCTCTCTCATTAAATTCCAATGCAAAGTGCTATAAACATGTGAATTATTTAAGTGTTGCTACATTTTATCTTGCATTGACCAGGTTCTTTTGCAAATTATTATTTTTTTTAAATATATATACAAAAAATATCTAGGTATTACGTAAAACTAAGATTAAAATCTTATTTATAATAAAATCAGCTTTCTAATTGATTCATCTAAAATTTATTGTAATATAATTACATTGTTCTATACAAAAATAAGTTCATTGATACATAAGCAAGATTAAAATCTTATTTCTAATACAATCAATAGCTTTATATAGAACTAACTTTCATATTACATTAAAAAAAAGATTAATTGATCTTAGAAAAGTTTACAAATAAACCTTACACTAGCACACTAAACATAATTTTATTTACAAATAGACATACAAGCAAAAAAAAGAGGTGTGGTAAACTTTGTTTGCACATGCATATAGATATGTGTCTATATGCAATAATGTGGGGACATGTAAAGAATGCAATATTTTTTAGTGTCTGCTCACATGTTTTTGTAAATTGTTGCAAATGATATTGATGCTTAAGAAATATTCCTACATCAAAACTTTGTTTGAATTAAAATGACTAATGAATTTATGGGCCGAAAGGTTTATTAATTTTTTTTTTTTTAAATTGTGCATTGTTCATAAGTAGTTTATTTCTCCTGTTTTCTTTCATTTAATACTGCAAATGCAACTTGAGTCTCATCATGCTTTGAGACTTGTTCAAATGCCAGGGATGCTTTTCACTCTTCAATGCATTTTGTGCACGTGGATACATGTATACATGCATGCATGTATACACAAATGACACAAGCATTGTTACAAACATTTAAGATTGCTTGCATTTAATAATTTAAACATAACAAGAATACATTTTTGCTTCCTGAATAAGATCATAAAGGATGTTTCTTGTTGCAAATGTATACAGACTCATAAAAATACAAGTATTCATTGGTATATCTATAAAAAAGTCCACGTATACATGGTACCCAAAAATACAATTTTGCATGCATCCATCGACACATGTCACCTGTTCAAATCTCTTCATGGACCACGTTGCCCATGGACCCTAAACATTCCATGCATTAATGCATCATTGCAAATTATTTCAAACTTTCCTACCTAAATTTAATACATTTATATTCCTATGTCTTATCTAATTACTTTTTCTCACTCATACCTAGATGCTTTTTACCTCACCAGTAGAACTTGGCGGCTAGCGTCCGATTGTTTCATAATGTATTCAAGCTATTTTCAATTTTGAAAGAAACCTTTAATTGGTATTAAAATCATGCCTTCATTTATCATATCAAGCACTCACAGGCATCTTTTGCAATAAATCGCACCATCTAGATTTTGCATATTTGTTTCAAACTTACAAAATGTATCTCCATCCTTTGGCAGTGCTTAGCAAGGAGTCGATCTGATGTTTTAGCAAAATCTAATGTTTATCATTTCACCTAAGAAGTAACGCCTATCCCATTTGGTTGTTGTTTATTTTGTCATATGAGTTTTGAGGACATGAAAGTAACAATTTGCAAAACTTTAGAAACAATCTATAATTAAAAAAAAACAATCCATCGATTGAAAAAGCTAATAGATATAATTTGCAAATTTTTAGAAACTTCTAAAACAACAATTCATTGACTGAAAAATCTTTGTCTTGGCAGCAATGGTTAAAGAATTGTTTTTTTTTTTTTTAGCATTAATTTTGACTAAGTTTTAGTTTTAATTTAGACTAGTTTTAGTCTTAGATTTAGTTTTAACTTTAATTTAGATTAACTTTTAAATTTGTTTTAGATTTTAATTTTTAGATTGAAATTAGCTTTGGATTTTAATTTAGGTTTTAAAATTAGATTTAAATTCAAATTAGATTTAGATTTTTTAGATTCTTTAATTTGGTTGAATTTAGATTTTTAAATGTGAATCTAGATTTAGATTTGCTTTTTTAGATTTTTATTTTGGTTCTAGTTTTTAATTTAGTTTTAATTTTAGTTTAGTTTTTTAACTTTTAATTTTAATTTAGCTTTTTAGATTTAATTTTTAATTTAGAATGTAGATTTAATTTAATTTAGAATTTAGATTTAATTTAATTTAGTTTAGAATTAATTCTAATTTAGATTTAACTTTTAGCTTAGACTTAAACTTTTAATTTAGATTAATTAGATTCTAGATTAAATGTTATTTCTCTTCTTACTTTTTTTTAATTGCGGGGCTAATTTTGTTAATTTGGCTTTTGTGCAGGTTTATATGTTAGACTCGAAAAGTGAAAATATAATAAGTTTGACAAAGTTTGCAATCAAAACTACCCGCTAGTTGGTATAGGGCGTGGTCAAAGGAGTGTGATTTGGCCGGAGTGTATTCATTTTATTAGATCACATTTTTCAATTTGTGCTTAAAAAGAACAATTGTCTTCTTTTCACATAGATTTAACTAGGAGGTCAATGAACAGTGTTTGTTATGCTTGAAATGGTAGGGAGTATGCTCTCACCTTGTGTAAACTTTTGGTGATCGAGGAAACTAGACCTATTTGTTTGTGTTTATATAGAGGGGTCACGCCTTACAAGGGAGCGACTCAACCAGGTTGGGCAGGCTACCATAAAGGGATGAGATTGGTGTCCGAGTCTCTCTCATAATATCGGTGGCCATGAACACCCGTGCCATTCAAAAGCAATTTCCACCAGGGTTTGGCTTGGAGGCCGTGCATGCTGCAAAGGGATGGGAGACCATTGTCCCAGTCCTCATGATGCGCCAACTGAGGCCTCCAGCCGTGCAGGTACCAATTCAAGCAAATTTTTCCGGGTTTTGCTGGGGCCGTTGCTGCCATAAGGATGACCAAGATATAAAGTCCTCATGGTATGTAGGCCTTAGCCGTGCCGTGCCATTCAAAAACGGGTACCTACCTTTTATTTTAAAGGTATAAGAGCCCCTAGTAGAGTGGTTAAAGCTTTAAGTGGCTTGTTGTAGACTCACGAGGTGCCATGTCCCTGAGTATTCACTAGAACCCTCTTGTGTAGTTTGCCAAAAACCCTTCTATTTGTTGGTGCAACAATGATCATTGCCAAGACATCCACATTCTCCCAGTTCTTAATAGAGGTGAAGAGTTTGTCATGGGAGATTCATGAGGGCTCGAAGCTTGGTTGACCTGAGAAGTGAGTGCCATGGAGGGGAGCCAGTGTGGTCAAGCTTCTAAGTCACCCACTAAGAATAAGTGCGGCTGGGGAAACCCACGTGGAATCCAACAAATATTGTCCTTTCCAACCTCAAGATTTGTGCTTGTATTGCTAAAATCAAACAACGTTCACGATTGAAAACAAACTCAAAAACCTTTTTGTCTTGTATGTGTGTATTCAAAACATTGTCAAAACAAATCAAACATCACACCAAAATCTGATAACATTTCAACTTTGACACAAACTGAGAAAACATTTTCCAAACAAGCTCTTTAAACCAAAGATTTTCTCACTTCATTTCCCATCATTCCAACACATTCATTTAGCTTAGTTGCATCACTTAAACAAATATTAGGTTGCATACACCTTTTTGAAAACTTTGGAATAATGAAACTTACCATATTTTGTCATAGGCCCATTGCTACAAAGAAAAGTTATCATTGACCTTATCATTTTCCACATTAGTCCTTGTCATTTCAATGTAACCTTAAAAATCATTAGTCTAGTTTAAGGCTCACCTTGTCAAACTTGTCACTTGTCATCCACTCTCCTTAAGGTCATTGATAATTTCATGTGGAAACATTGGACTATCTTAGGTTGGCTAGTAACTCCTTCCTTAAGTTTCACAACGAAGGTGCATAGTTCATACTGTTGGTTCCCCAAATCTACACCATAAATGCTAAGCTTTCAATAAGAACTCAACATATTTGGGCCAACATGGGACTGCTCTAAATGCTAAGCTTTCAATAAGAACTCAGCAGATTTGGGCCAACATGGGACTACTTTCAGGTTGTGGGTAACCTGTTTGAAAGCAGACCTCCGGATTATGGGCCGACTTCCCCTTTTGATGGTGTCACCTAAACTATTCTTTGCTGGGAAAAGGGGAAAAAGAAGCATGGAAAGAAAACTAACCCCTATGGTGATGCACCTAATGATATTTCCCAGACCAATACAGCTGCTTCCACACACAAGAGTGGTCAATAACTTAACAGTGGTTTACACAACTCAAAACTCCATATGCCTTTGCATCAGTGTTTCATAACAAGGCTGAAAATGTCATGGACAAAATCTAGAAGGAAGAAAATGGCACCCTCACAACATAGACTTTATCCTAAACTAACTCAACATATGTTATGACCTGCAAATTCATACTAATTGCACAAAGGAAAAGAGAAACATGACAAAATCAAAGGGAAAACAATTCTGCCATAAGATTTCATCAACCATTTATAAGGCTTCCACAATAAACAACATAATGAGAAGGTAAAATATATTAACTTATTCATCAAAAGGTGCTACACTGCTGCATAAGTCTGCAATCTGAGTTACAATGCTGTCCTCTGCCTAGAAAAGGCTCCAAAAAGCTACAATGCCCTTGTAGAAAGAAAAGAAAGAACTCCCTCCAAAACTCAAGTATGAAGATACTTAAGAAAAATTGAAACCAAAAGCCCACACCAGTGTTTCTAGAAACCCTAAGTTGGATTAGACACCAAAACCAAAATAGAAGCTTCTAAAAAAACTCCAAAAGGTCCTCCAAATGGTCCAAACTCAAGCCCAGTCCAAGATCACACTGAAGGTGTGATAAAATAGCCTCCATAATGGCACATGTCTCTCCAAAATAGTCAAAACAAGCCTTCCACACTTTCTACATGTTTGAAAAGTCATCACCAAAACTGGACCCACACACAAGTCATGCAATATGTGTGTTTTGAGTCACAAGACTCAAAAAAGCATTACAGATAATGACTTTAATTAAGTGATTTATAAAGCATCACTTAATCAAGTCATTTTACATTCAAAGTACAAAATAAAGGGCCCACCATCTTCTTGTGTTACATTTGCATTAAAAGGCACAATAAAAGTGATTTTTAAATCACTCACATGATATTCTCAAAAATGGAATAAAATGCAACATGTAATGTCATAGTTAAAAGCTTTCAGAAGCTTCCAAAGCATTGACCATCTCAACCTACCTTATTCTGCATTCTTGACAATACAAACATGGGCAATACACATGTTTGCAAAGGAATCACTAAGCTCCAAACAGCTTGGCCAATATGGCCGACCTCCAAACTCCTTGGAAAGGATATTCCAAGTCACAAGCCACTAAGGAATCATAATCAAAAGGTCAAAGGCATGACCTGATTCAACACACTCCATAGGTTGCTTGAAACACTTAGCAACATTTTTGAAAAGAAGGGAAAAATCCCAAGGCATAAAATGCCTAATGCAATAACATATGATTCGACCCCCCTTATTAACACATGTTTGATTTTTTCTAATAAATGGGATAAAAATCTCATCGACATCAAACAAAGGTCAAACCCTAATCATCAAAAGGTAAAAGAATGTGAAAAAAACTATCATTTTCTCCATCGATCATTCTGGAAAAATGATGCTTCCACCATGGGGTTTCACTTGCACACGCTGGAAATGGAGATTTTGACTGGTCTTCAACAAATTATCGAGCAAAATGCCAAAGAAGAGCTCGTGGTAAGCCTGCCCTTGTTATTTCCATGCATCTTCTGTTCATTATTGAAGGAAAAGAATGCTCGAATGAGCTCTATGATGAATGTATTTTTATATTCAACACTCTTATGTTATTTTTACGCATTCTTCTATAGAAATTTGCTTGCCTTTCTAAAGGCCTTTCAACTTCTATGTGACAAAAGAAAAGCCCTTGTATTGATGGATGCGGCCATGAAGAGGAACTAGGGTTTTTAATATACTTTTGTAGAATTATTTTCTGTAGAATTATTTTCTAAACATTTTCAATGGCCGCGACCATGCTTGCATTCAACCCATTATTTCACAGTGATAATCACCTTCACCATGGCATGATTGTGTAAGCTTATAATATGAATGAGATCCATGAGAGATTGAAGTTGAAACAAGAGCTATCTTCGTCCTTTGTTCCACAATAAAATTCTGCCCTGCAAATAAGAACTGGTTTGTAAAATGATCACTGCCATTGCACAGTACGAGTATAATTCACAGGCTCTGTGTATCCTTTCCATTCCTTAATGAAAGCCGCCTTTTCTTTTTTGGTTCCTCATGGCCATGAGGGTTTATGATTGAATTTATTCACTGTAGAAATGATGCCATTCGAGCTCACTGTGCATTTTAAAACTTCTATCATATTAGTCTTTGTATTTTGATTGAGCCCTACCTCTCCAGTTCATTCACCGTGGAATGATTAGATTGTAGACCACCTAATTAAGTATAACAAGCGTTCTGTGGTGGCTCCATGTTTGATCCTTCAATTTCCAATAATAATGATAGAAAATTAGGACTTTGGTATTTGTTGGAAGACAAAGGTCCATTACCTGTAGCATCGCCACTTTTTTTTTTTTGCACTGGCATTGTGACACATTCTTATATGTGAATGCCTCATTTACTCAGCCATCAAAAGACTGTCCTTCAAACCATGACTACCATTTTCGCTTCCCATGCAAAGATTATATGTGATGCTACTTTTAAAACCCATGGTGACTATCTTTTGATCTTGGAATATCATTAAATTCTCAACAAAAGCACAAAATGATCTCCATCTTGGTGTTGTTCCTTTGAGATATAATTAAGTCCCCGACTGTTCTTGTTCATTATTATTTCACAAGGACTGTATATTTAATAGAATAGTGATTGAAGACACCAGGGATGATGGGAAAGTGTTGTACTGTTGATCACTCTTGAAATTGAAAGTTTTGATCTCCTAGTGATAAGGCTACCTTGTTGAGAATCCATTGCACATCAACAACTTTACTCCTTTCAAAACTTGAAGATACATAATCAGCATAAACCAATTTATTCCATTGGGATTTAAGGATTGTCTCTTCGTTCTCATCAAACAAAGTCTAGAGAATGTGCATAAAATATAATTTATGAACCAAAAGAGATTACATCAGATGCGAGGCTCTTCACTTACCTGACCAGTCATTGATTTTTAGTTTTTTGATTGTACTCATGGAATATTGGCTTTCTTTCTAGGCACTACCCTTGTAGGACTGTCATACTATCCATTGAAGGTCTTTTATCACTACCATTGACTACAATTTTGCTGGCACCAAGGTGACTATCTTTTCTTGCATCACAAGTCTGTATTTTTACACATGACTGTGTAGTTTTTCCTTTAAGGATAGTGATCTACCACATATATACCAAATGGGTGCTCTCCAAGAAATATGTAATGTTGAAAGTAGGTTGCAGCCATTTACAACCCTATGCCATCCAATAAACTCATATTTGGTTAAGCCAGTGCTTCTCATATTTCCTTTATATAGGATGATCAATTGTCAATAACATGAACTCTCATGACACTGAAAAATGCTCATGCTTGTTGAACTTGCCTCTTACTGTCATATTTTCTTTCAATGACATCTAGGCTATCATCATTCATAGGCCCTATCTTCACAAGATTGTCACACTATGACAAGAAAAGTCCTTATATCACTTTCAATGGGCCAACAATCTTTAGTTGCCCTCTGTCATGTTTCTTTCTTTGGCATGAAACCTTATCATTATGTACTTGTCCATTTTCATCCCTTGCATGCAATCTTGATCTAGGTTGGATCATTTATGATGACCAAAACCCCTGCATGAAAGGTTATGAGCATATCCACTAATGTTGTCCTTACATCGACATGTGGCATGCATTTATGATTGTTGTCCTTCCATGAGACCATTGTAATGCTTGTTGTCCTACATGAATCTATTGTTTGATTCCATTACATTTGTTTCCTTTTTTCTCATGTGTGATACACAACTGTCTCCCCACTTTAACTTTATTGGACAACCACATGTCACATATGTGGGTGACCTAACAACTCACCTTCCTATGTGATGTGTGACTGCCCCATAGGTTTACAGTGAGAGGGGCTTGACAACAACTTGAAATGCTTCCTCATTATTTAATAGATGCATAATTGAACTTGATGCATCTTTTGAACCTGATAATGAAAGTTGATCAACTAGTGTGATTCCATATTGATTTAATGCATTGATAATAGATAAATCTTTGATCAAGTTGCTCAATTTCCTTTTCTTTCAAAGCATGTTGAGCTCTACCCTTGCGGGAGCCACATTTAACCCACATGCTATCATTTAATCTGATAATGGAACAGTAACCAGACTTGTCCTAAATCTGCACATGAAGCAAACAGTTAGAAAATAAATGCATATGTCGAATGTTTTTTGTGTAATGCACTTATGGATCAGTTTATACATGCATAGGTAGGTGTGTATGTAAGGATTGAATCTTTCATTGCTTAGAGCTTCACTCTAACATCATGTTTTCTTCAGATGCAGGGGTGAGGAGCACTACGAAGTGGGGAGGACACAAGCAACTCGGGGCAGCAGCAGAGAGCAGTCGGGCAACCTATAACCAGTCATTCTCAAGCAATGGCTAGTTCCATTCTTATATGCACATTTTCCTTTTTCTACTCATTCATGTATGAATTGCTTCATAGGTTCATTGAATAAGAGAGTTAGTCCCTTGGCTTGTGAGGGACATGTACATTTCAAGATTATCAATAAAAGACTACATTTGTATATCTATGGTTCTCTTTCTCATTTGCTGTAATACAACATTGAAATGACAAAATGTAATCTACTTCATTTTAAAATCACTCTTTCATGCATATTGAAACTATCAGTTTAATGGTTTGTCTTTTAAATTTTTAAACAACCTGAAAAGAGAAAACGCTAAGTTACCCGATTTCAGCTGAAAGCTAAAAATCAGGTAACACATACCATAGTCATCTCAACTGCATATCATATTAACACTTTGCGTTAGCATCATTCCCCCTTTTAGACTTAGTCATACTTTAGATTATAGTGACATTATCATTACCTCATTTAGACATTCTCAAAATACCAAAAATACCAAAACAAAAATAGTTGCATTGCATTTAGGCATACGTTATTCCAAAAAAAAAAAAAAAACCAAAAACATAGTTTTATTCTCATATCATTCAC
>VDFB02017482.1:0-21620 GCA_007258455.2 Sequoia sempervirens
CTAGCGTCTTGTTCGTTTCTCGAGTCCAAAATGTGAAATATGGAAGGTTAACCCTTGAGACACGTGTCCTGGAAGTTACACTCCGAAAGTAATGGCTCTTTGTTGTGCTTGCAAGCATTAAAACCTCTTTTTTCTCCTCATTTGAGGGTTGGAAGAAATCACACTAGCTCTCTCTCTACTTGCTCCAACTTTAAGATCTCCTCATCTTTGATAGCAATGCACTAACAGGCGAAGCCATGCCGAACTAAGGTCCTCCCAATAGCAATAGTAGCTCTCAAGCAAGCACTCAGTGGTGCATTTGTGTGCTTTAGAGAGGGCCTTGGCTTGTGGGCAACATTCTCTCTCCCTCTCACTTTCCTTTCATACTTATTTATTTACTACTTCGTGGTGCAGGTTCTACTCTTGAGCAAGTATTGCTTTCACCACACGCTTAGCGTGGTGTGAGTTCTACTCCTGAGTAGGTATTTCTTTCACCACATGTTTTGTTTACTTCTTTAGCACTCCTTTCCAACTTGGCTATTTGTGGAGGTGGGAACACCAAAATAGGGTTTGACTGAGGTAGGACCCTACATAGCCACCCAACAACTTTCTCCTTGGTATTTTGTGTGTAGGTCACGAAAAGGAGCTTGAAGTGAAGATTCGAACATCCAGAGAAAGGTAAGCTTTCCCTAAGTATCCTTTTGTTCATTTTAGTTTTCGGTTTCCTGATTAGTTAGATAGTCCCGTATGGACTACTCCTGAGTTTGGAAGTAGGATTTTCTTATATCCGTTGAGTTCTTGAGTTCTCTATTTCTCAGGATGACAGTGTATCTTTTAGATGACAATGCGTCGCACTGGCATCCTAGAACTGCGTTGATGTCTTCTGGCTGAGAGCTCCCTCTTCTAAGACAAGAATCCTTTGGCCTTGCTCCCTCAGGATCTCTAATATTTTTTTCCCGAAGCATAACTAAATCTTAGTTCTCTATTGTTTTGTTAATCTATTATTCAGAGGTGTATAAGGGAAATTCATTCCTTGGCGATCTCTTGAGAAAGGAGAGACTTGTGTGCAGTGAATCCCTCTTATATCACGTTTTGGTGAACCCAACGTGAACGTCAAAACTTTCTTCACGATGTTGCACGTTCATGATAATGGATTTTCTAAGGAAGATTTTGATATGTTGGAGGATGCTCTAGATGACTTCTTAGAAGCACTCTCCCCTATCTAAAAATCTCTTGATCAAGTCTCCTCTCAATAGGCTGAGGGATCAGTAAATGTGGTGGTGGTATCGGTGGCTCCTCCAAGCCCTAAGAAACCTGTCATCTACGTGACCCTAGCCAACCCTTCTGTCTATGGGATTTCATGTCATAGTGATTCACCGAACTTATACTCAAGGTTCGTGAAAGCTACAAACTCTACATCTTATAATGCTATCAGACACACATATCCTACAAGGAGTAATAAACAAAATTTGAATCAACAACCTTTTTGTTCCTACATCACAACCGTCTATCCCTACTTCTTTACCACCTTCTCAACTGAGCCTTTCGTCAGCACCTAAACTTGCGATGAAAGCATCGGGTGATCATAATATCATCGAGCAACTTCGTGTTACTCTGGCTAAGATCTCACTTTGGGACTTGCTTCACACCACTCTGATTTATCAAGAGATGCTTCAGGAAGCTTTACAAAAGATTATTTTTCCTGCCTCCACTAGGCCCATGGATGTTAATGTGTTGTTGGCTTATATTCATGCAGATTTGATGAGTATCACATTCCACCCGCAAGAACTCCCGCCACCAGATGTACAAAAGCAAGCAGATCCTTTGATGATTATAGTCAATTTTAACAACATCAATATTAGGCACACCCTCGTTGACACTTTTTCGGCTCTCAACGTTTGTGGTATAGACCTACTACCTAAAATTAAAATTGACATGAATCTTCTTTAGTAGCTTCCTCCTTGCAGATTCATGGATTCAATAACGTTGGCTGCCAAGCTCTAGGTACGATAATACTACCTCTATAGCTAGGCCTCGTTACTAGATGTATACTTGTATTTCAATTATACTTTGTGTATTGATGTGTTACATCCCCATGTGTTGGGAAGACTTATGATGTAATTTTGTCTAATTTCTCAATGAGATGTACCTGTAGACTGATGTAATGTATAGTCACACTATGTAATTCATTCTTGAACTATAATTGTAAATATCGTTAATGTTGTATTACATATAAGGAAAAATGTTCTTTATATTTCCATGTGCAATTTATTATGAATACATGTATGGTTTCTATATGGTTTATTCTTGTCACATTGTTTATCCTTAATAAATGTTTAAATGAAGATATGTGAATGAATGGGTTACTTTAGTAGAATTGATAATCACTTTTATCAACTTTGTTATGGGATACATTACGTAATGTCACCTCATGTACCGCAAGGGACATATGTGTTTAACTTGTAATCATTAGCTATGTTAATTGCTTTAGTAAATTAAGTGTTTATTCTCTATGTTTTCAAAAAAAAATGTTGCTTAATTTTAGTTTTCTTTTGGGGTTTGCACGACAGGGCGTTACAACTTGGTATCAAAGCTAGGTTTGCTAATGTTGGGTACTCTAGGTAGTTTGAGTCCATTAGGAAACCTTTGTGTTAAATCTTGATCTCACATATACCCCAATTGATGTGCAGGATCATGCCTCGAGGTGGAGGTCATGGCCATGGGGCTAACCGCCAAAGTCCATCACCTTCAAGCTCCCATGGTTCAGAGCGTGAAGAACTACAAAGTTCCCAAAGCAATCTGACAAGTGGTGGTCAGAACCTAGAACAACCAGGTTTAGATGGTCAATTGCAGCATTTACTAGAGGAGATACTCGGTCGTTTAGGCCTTAGGAAAGTGGAAGAATAGAGGTTGAAAAGGGAAATGGAGAGATCTCCTAAACGTGTGGAAATAAAAAATGAACATGATGCAGTAGTGGCAGGTCACATGAGAGACCTGTTGAGAGCATGACCTCCCACATTTGATGGTTTTGGTGGGGCTCTTGAGGCAAAGATTTGGCTAATCGATCTAGATAGATGTTTTTCTATGCATCCCTATGGCAGTAATACTAGGGCTAGGTGCACCATCATGCACCTCAGAGGCTTCGCATCCACTTGGTGGTGGCTGGAAGAACAAAAATTACACATTGACATCAACATGGTGACTTGGGAATTGTTTATGGAGAGATTCAAGGCCCGTTTCCTTTCTAATCACTGGAGGCAGCATAGAGTAGATAAATTCCATGAGTTAAGATAGATGAATTTTTTTGTGGAGCAATACGAGCATCATTTTTATGAGCTCGAGTAGTATGCAGGGATTGGTAATGATGAGACAATGCTTGTGCAACATTTTTTTAGGGGCTTAAATGCTCGAATCAGTGGTGGAGTTAGATTCTTTGAGCTGAAGACAATGGAGGTAGCTGTTGAGAAGGCTTGTTTGGTAGAAGAAAATTTGGCAATGGCATTAGGAGGTCACACGGGAGTTCAGATCGACAATGCCCGAGCTTTAGGTTTTGGTTCTAGAGGTGGACAGCCTCAAGCTACAGGGTCTTCCAGGAATTTTTGGGCACCCTGTAAGGGTGGTCTATAGCAGCAGCAATAGTCACAACCCAAACAAAACAAATCAAAATCTCAGTAGGGAGACAAATCTCAAAGTAGGAAGAACTGAAGCTGGTAGTGAATTAGATAGGATCATTTTGAGCAGCCTGCATAGAGCACATAGTCAACACCTTCTCGAGGTAGTTTCTAGCAGTCGAGTGCACCATCTGGTGTTAGAAGTTTTGGACGAGGCACATGTTGTTTCTCTTGTGGGAAATAGGGACATATTTCTAGACAGTGTCCATAGAGGAGTACTACAAGTTTTATTCAGAGACCAGCTGCTTCTGAGCTGACAGTGGGCAATGCAGGTAGAGCACATTAGGTATTTGCGGTAGTGGAAAATCACCAAGCTGAACATCAGGGCACTATAGTTGAGACATCAGGTGTGTTGTATGGCACTAGCATTTCCATTCTCTTTGATTCCAGAGCATCAGATTCATTCATTTCTCCTTTAGTAGTAGAGCGTTGTAGAATGGTGGTAGCAAGGCAAGGTTTTTAGTGGTAGGTTGAATTGGTCTCTGGGGCAAAGGTAGTGGTTGAGTTGCTAATTCAGGGTTGTAATTTGCAAATTGGGTCACTCATGACTACGGTGGATCTCTGAATCCTACCTCTTGGTCCATGCCATAATTGATTTTCAACGTAAGGTTGTGCATTGTGTTGATGATGTGGGTAATGAGGTTGAGATCATTGGCATTAAAAGACCTATCTCACTATGTTTGATCTCAGCTATGTAATTAAAAAGGTGGTTCAAATAGGGTTGTCAACTATTTGTAGTTTTTATTAATGATTTGGACTCGGAAGAGAGTCAAGGGATGATTTGGACTCGGAAGAGAGTCAAGGGATCTCATTGGATGACTACCCCCTTCTTAAGGAATATTTTGATGTTTTTCCAAGTGAAATTCCAAGGATGCCACCAAAGCATGAAATCAACTTTAGAATCAATCTTGTCCCTGGAGCTGAGCCTATATCTTGGGTTCCATACCGGATGACAACATAGGAATTGCAGGAGCTCCATTTGCAGTTGGAGGAACTTTTAGAAAAAGGATTCATCTATCCTAGTGTTTCCCCTTAGGGAGCACCGGTTATATTGTGAAAAATTACAGTTTGCTCTGATTATGTATTGATTACATGCAGCTCAACAAAGTGACGATCAAGAATCAGTATCCTTTGTCGAGAATTGATGACTTGTTCAATTAGATAAAAGGAGCTCAGGTTTTCTCCAAGGTTTATCTTAAGTCTGGCTATCATCAGTTGCGAATAGCCAAAGCTGATAATCATAAAACTGCATTTTGCACTCGTTACAAGCATTATGAATTCACCGTTATGTCATTCGAGTTAACAAATGCACCATCAATTTTTATGAGCCTGATGAATGGAGACTTCCAAACCTATTTGGATAGGTTTTTTTTGGTGTTTCTCGATGACATCCTAGTTTACTCTAAATCAATGGAGAAGCACGAGGAACATTTGAGGTAGGTATTACAATGCTTGAGGGACAATCAGTTGTTTGCTAATTTGGCTAAGTATGAGTTCTACAAAACTGAAGTGAAATACTTGGGGCATGTCATCTCAGGTGCAGGTATTGCAGTGGATCCATCAAAGATCCAGGCTATTGTTGATTGGCCAGTAGCCAAGAATGTTCTAGAGATTTGCAATTTTATGGGGTTAGCGGGCTATTATCGGAGATTTGTACTGGGATTTTCAAGGATTGCACATCCCATCACTTCCCTTCAGAGAAAAGGGTAGAAATTCATTTGGTCAGATTAGTGCCAGTCAACATTTGAGACTCTTAAGGACAAGTTGACTAGTGCACCCATACTAGTGGTTCTTGATCCTATTGGGGATTTCATGGTGTGCACCGATGCTTCCTTGGAGGGCTTAGGAGCTATCTTGATGCAAGAAGGATGTGTAATTGCATATGAATCCCATAAGATCAAGGATCATGAGATAAACTACCCCACACATGACTTGGAGTGAGCCATAGTGGTTCATGCCCTTGTGAGATGGAGGCACTTCTTATTGGGTCATAGGTTCGAGCTTCACAGTGATCATCGTAGTTTGCAATACATTTTTATGCAACCAAACCTGAATGCCAAGTAGAGGATATGGATGGAATTCCTTTGTGAATATGACTTTGAGGTCAAGTATGTTCAGGGCAAGGAAAATGTAGTTGCAGATGCTCTGAGTTGCCAAAGACATGAGATTTCTGCAATGGCTCTTGAGGTGGATTTGAGGAGTCAAGTCCTCGCAACGCTTCCCACAAATAGTTGGTATTAGGAAGTGAAGTCAGAAATTGAATCAAGTAGAGCTTTAGAAGGAAATTTTGCAGGGTACTCACTAGAGTCGGATGGTCTTTTGAGGTATATGGGTTGCATGTATGTGCCTTCTGCTGAGGGACTTCAGACTCTAATTATGACTGAGGCACATCAAGCTCCCTACTCTGCTCACCTGGGGGTTAAGAAAATGTATGCAGATCTTCATGCACTATACTTTTGGGCTGGCATGAAGAGGGATATTACAGAGTTGGTGGCTAGATTTTTGAAATGTCAAAGGGTCAAGGCAGAACACCGGAACCCCGTAGGCCTTTTACAGCCTCATCTCATTCTGGAATGGAAGTGGGACATAGTTTCTATAGACTTTATTGTGGGATTTCCTATGACTTCTTGACGACATGATGCTATCATGGTCACAGTTGATAGATTGACCAAGGTGGCACACTTCTCCCCCATCTGATCATCTTACACTGCTTCTTTTGTAGCTAGAATCTTCATGGAAGTTATTGTTCATTTGCATGGTATTATACGAAGAATCATTTCCGACAGAGATCCACTATTCACATCTACATTGTGGACACCATTGCAGTGTGCCTTAGGAACTCAACTAAACTTTAGTTTTTCTTACCATCCTAAAACAAATGGTCAGATAGAGAGAGTTAATCAGGTTCTTGAGGACATGCTTCATACATACGTGATGGATCAATAGTCATGTTGGGAGGATTATTTGCATCTGGTAGAGTTTTCCTACAATAATGGATATCATAGCTTGATTGGTATGGCTCCTTTTCAGGCGCTATATGGTCATCCCTATAGGACCCTAGATTAAGTTGGGATAGTCTTGAGGACAGAGTTCTTCTAGGTCTTGAAATGCTTCAGGACATGGAATAGCAGGTAGCTCGCATCAGAGAGCATCTTATGGCAGTTCAAGATAGACAGAAGAAATACACTGATGCACATAGAGTTGACTGTCAGTTCTCTATTGGTGATTGAGTCTTTTTGAGAGTGCAACCATGAAAGAGCCTAATCTGTTACGGAAAGGGTTCCAAGGTCATGCCTCAATTTTTAGGACCATTTGAAGTTTTGGAGAGGATTGGCCCCATTTCTTATCACCTAGCATTGTCGCCCAATTTATCATGAGTTCACGATGTTTTTCATTTTTTAGTTCTTAGGCCATATTATCCAGATGTTACTCATGTACTTGATTGAAATCTCTTCAAGTCAAGGATGGGTAGCTAGCACTCGAGCCTGTGGTTGTGCTACAACATCAGAGACTCACCCTCAGGGGTAGAGATATTGAACAGGTGCAAGTTCAGTGGGACTCGAATGATCAGACTTCAGTGACATGGGAGGATGCATCTCATATTAGAGAGGCTTACCCATATTTATTTAGTGGTTTCCAAGAGTAAGCCATGTTCTAGGGGGGAGGATGTAATACCCCTCATGTTGCTGATACTCTTAGATACTCTCTTTTGTGTTGGTTTTGTACATGGTTTGTAATGGTGATTAGTTCACTAGATTGGTTGTGTGTGGATTCATAGTTTAGTTGGTTTGATGTAGATGATATTACTCATGATGCTTGATGATACATTATGCGGTGATTATGTTATTTGGTTATGTTATATTTTCTTTAAATAATATATGTGGTGATGTTGTGGTTTAATGTTGCTATGGATTTTGATGTGTTTACTAGTGATTCTTCGTGAAAGGATGGAGTAGCATCACTCACTTGCGACTGCCCTGCTACCCCACGATTACCTTTCATGGTGTGTCTGTAATGGAGATTTACATGCTACTTGACTTTTTTTTTTATGCAGGATGCAAGTATAGGACACCGACTCCACCTGTTTGACAGGTTTGAGTGTGTCCCATAAATCCAACGGGTATGATGTTGAAAAGGGAGTTGATAAGGAAGTGTTCCCATCCCAAGTTTGTCACCTTGTTGTGAGTCGTATGGTGTCATTTTCTCAACCTCATCTTTGTTTTAGTATGGGTTAGTGTTGATTATTTATTTTAGTTTGTAAATGTTTGTTATTTAATTAATCTTTATTTTATGTGTGATAAATTAATGTTATTAATTGATATAATTATTTGCAAGTAATTGTAGTTAAGTTAATTGATTAAATTTTCTTGATTGAGTGAATAGTTTAAATAAAAATATTAGATGCTATTATGTGAATTAGAATTTTAAATCTGCATAAAGTAAATGATATTAAGTTTTGAATTTTTAAATTAATTAAATAGCATAAATTCTTTATTATTATCAAAATAAAATAACTAAAAATTAGTTAAGAGATAATTAGAATAGTTATGAGAGTGAGTGGGAATTGAATGCAAAAACTCTTGTTTAAAAAATATTCTCGAAGAGAATATTGGCCATAACTGTGAAAGGCAAGAATTCACTTCATGGAGGAAATTGGCTAGAGAATTGTTTTTTTGATTTTGGGGTTTTTGGTTAAAAATTAGAAAGGGGTTTCAGGAATATATATTTGGGCTCATATTTTGCATCTTTCTAGAAGTGGAGATTTTGGAAAGGGCTTTGGAAATTGAACTTTGAAGGCGAAGCTTTGCTCCAACCCTCATTTCTTCAAGCTTCAAGAAAACAGGTTCCTTTACTATTTATTTAGTTATTATGTTGTTTTGAAAAGATTGCCTATACAAATTTTATTCTGTAGAAATTTTCTTAATTTTGTAAAAGTTGAGAAATTGTCTATACAAGAGGAAATGATTATTTTGTAGAAGCTTTGTTTTTTAAAAAAATTGGAAAGATTGTTGGAAATTGTCGTGAATTAGTTAAAATCCTCTATAGAATAGTTTGTTAAAAGTTTCTCTGTAGAAAATTTTGTTGACGACTTCTAAAGTTTTGTTGTGATTATTTTACTACCTCTATAGAAAACTTTATAGTGAAATTAGAGAACCTTGTAAAAGATTATTTTTAAAACAATAAAAAAAAACACATAGGAAAAATAATAGAGATATTTTGAAATCTCTTAGGTATTGGATTCAAAAACCTTATTGTGAAAATTGGGGAAAACCCATATCTAGATTACTGTTTAAAAAAAAACTCTGTGAAAATTATTTCCTAACAAGTTGTGTGAAAAAAACTCCTTTGTAATTTTCTAGAGGATTTCAAAAAATTTTGAAATTTTAAAAAATAATAATAATAAAATATAAAATAATATTTGGGGGGGGGGGGAGGGGTTTCGGTTGTCGCCATACCCCTACTCCCCGTACCTTACACTATATGGAAGTGTATAGCATCCACCCGACTATGCACAGCGCTGGGTGTTGAAAGCAACTCAGGTGGGGGTTGTACTCCCCATATGGGGAGGTTCACAACCTCCCCACAACGAATTAAAAAGTTTTTAAATTATTATTTTTATTAAATTTAAATTCAATTTTGTGTACATATTTTATTTATTTGATTCAATATTTATATTATATATATATATATATATATATATATATATACATATATATACACACACATATATATGTGTGTGTGTATATATATATATATATACATGAATATATATAGGTTTATTATTTATTTATGATGCAGATTTAAATATATAAATGAATATATAAAATATGTATATATATATATATATGTATATATATATATATACTTGTTAAAATTATAGAAAAATCTTACGATGGTTATTTGCAATTATTTCATGTTGTTATTAAACAAATTGAAATAAAATATTTTATCAAATCAAATTGAGTGATTTTATCAAATTAAACATATTGAGTAAATTGATAGTTTAATTTCCATGGTGGATATCATGCAATGAGTTATCTTAAAATATGATTGTTGAGTATAGTACAAATTAGTGTTCTTAAACAAAATCTTGATGTTGAATAGTTATTTAATTCTTTGATTTTCTTTGAGTTCTTTGTTGGTTTCCTTGAGTTGGGTTATAAACAAGTGGGGACCCTTAAGTTAGTTAACCCTTAGACTATAGGAGTTAAGGTTATTGTTTAAAACATTCAGAGGCATGGGAAAATGGTGGTTTATTATGAGGTCTTTTAATTTGATATTTGTCCCTATTTTGACTATAGTTGTGATTTTGAGTTTACATTTGGGTTGTACTATTTTTATGGAAGTCAATTCATATGACTTTTGGCGAGATGGTTTTGCCTCGCAATTGTTCTATTTTGTGGTTTAGTGTTCTTGTTGGTACAACCCTTTGGAATTTGATGTTATGTTTTGGGTTTCTAGGGAGAGTGGCTCTCCGTGGGTGCCAGTGCACAAAGGGGCTATCAGGATAACCCACATTAGAGTTGGAGTAATAAGTGATAACCTAGTTAATTAATTAGGGGGTGGGTATTTAAACATTAACAAGATAATTTTGGATGCTTCGTCCACCTGTTAGGGCTTTTGCAAACTAAAGGTGGGCTGAGAAGGTCAGGTTGGAAAGATCATTGCCTCCTCTCCACAAAAGGTTAATGGTTCCTTACGAGTCACCCTATGGGGTTGGCACTTAGAGAGGCTATGAGGATAACCATAGATTGGGGTCGACACCTAGAGAAAGTCAGTCAGGATAACCCATGTAGGACTATGCGATGAAACTCTCCTCTAGCTTTTCCTTGAGTAGTTATTGTTGCTATTCTCTGGAAGTGGCCTTTTAATGTTATGTTTCCTTTATGTGTACTCTAGCTTTTCATGTTTTGGAGTTTAGTATTGTGTATTTTTTGGATGTTCTCAGTTGAGGATCCTTCCTTATTTACTCCTACCATGGGGGTGGTCAGTTGGAGCGTACTACGCACCCCGTTGGGTTCCTTGTCATGTAGTTGTACCTTTCAGTGCAGAGTTTAGTAGTTGCAGCTTGATCTTGAGTTCACATGTTTCCAAATGTATACTTGTATTTCAATTATACTTTGTGTATTGATGTGTTACATCCCCATGTGTTGGGAAGACTTATGATGTAATTCTGTGTAATTGTTCAAAGAGATGTACCTATAGACTAATGTAATGTATAGTCATCACTATGTAATTCATTCTTGAACTATAATTGTAAATATCGTTAATGTTGTATTACATCTAAGGAAAAATGTTCTTTATATTTCCATGTGCAATTTATTATGAATACATGTATGGTTTCTATATGGTTTATTCTTGTCACATTGTTTATCCTTAATAAATGTTTAAATGGAGATATGTGAATGAATGGGTTACATTAGTAGAATTGATAATCACTTTTATCAACTTTGTTATGGGATAGATTACATAATGTCACCTCATGTACCCCAAGGGACTTAGGTGTTTAATTTGTAATCATTAGCTATGTTAATTGCTTTAGTAAATTAAGTGTTTATTCTCTATGTTTTCAAAAAAAAATTGTTATGTTTTTAGTTGTCCTTTGGGGTTTGCGTGATGGGGCATTACATAAATTGAGATAGAATTTTTGAGAAACAAGGCGAAACGACTACATAAAAATCTATTACAAGTGTATCCAAATATGAAATATAATTATTTCTCAAATAGTTACTAGATGATGGTTATATGATTGTGTTAAATTAACAATAAGAATAAAATAAAAAAACCATATGAACATATTATTTACATGAAGAAGCCCTTTTGGTGGAATACTCCACATGACAAAGATGAAAAGCATGTATTCATCTTCAATAAAGAGATGCATCCAACACACTAAAACTCTCTTCAATTTGATAACACTCTAACATAACCTATGTGTACTTGTAAAATTAACTCATGAAACTACTATCACATGCCTCTAATTTATAGAGAAATGGGAGATGAATAGCAAAAATCATTTCCCAAAATAACTTAAATAATCAAACCATGATAAAATGAAAAAAAATCCACATTCAAAATAAATATGGTTTTTGATATTACTAAATTAACCCTCAATGAGATATGAATGACAAAAATAACATCCTTACCAATAATAGACAACATCTTTGATGTGTAACTCCTCCGCAATGGTCAATATCTAAAGGTAGTGATAAATTGATATAACACTATTAAGAAACAAGGTGAAACTACTATATTAAAATATCTTATATAAGTGTATCAAAACATAAAAGTTAATTATTTATCCAAAAATTACTAGATGTTGATTATATGACTACATAAAATAGAAAATAAAAATAAAATAAACAAACTATACGAGCATAGGATTTGCATGGAGAAACCCTTTTGGGGGAAAATTCCACATGAGGAAGATGAAAAGTATGTATTCATCTTGAACAAAGAGATGCATCCAAGACACTAACACTTTATTCACTTTGATAACACTCTAATGATACTTATGTACTTATAAAATAAACTCTTGAAGATAATATCTCACGCCTCCTAGTTATAGAGAAATGGGAGAGGAATAACACAAATAGTTTCCCAAAATAATTTAAAATGTCAAACCATGGTAAAATACAAAAAATCCCACATCCAAAATGAAGATGGTATTTGGAGAATAGTAAATGTAACCCTCAATGGTATATGAAGGGAAAAAAATAACTTCCATACCAATAAGAGACAACATCTCTAACTCGTAACTCCTCCATACTGGACCATATCCCAAGGTAGTGATAAATTGAGATAGCATTATTGAGAAAGAAGGTGAAACTACTACATTAAAATCTCTTACGAGTGTATAAGCACTATAAGATATAAAATTGAGCTCTACAAAAGAAAAGTGTTTTCTTTGAGAAATAAAATTTGTACTACATTCAAATGAATCATAAGTTACTTAAAAATTTAATTTATTATTTTTATAAAACTCTTACAATCTATAAAATGAAACTAACTTAAATAATTTCAATACTATTTTCCAATTATAATAAACTAATAAGAATATTTGTTTCTATATAAATAATTACAACTTGATAATATCAAAAACACAAAGTATAGGTTGTAAAGATGCTTCCATGACTTGTATGATCTCTCTACAATGGACACATTGGAATCCCATGCGAATGAAAACATAAAACTCCATAACAAAGAAAATATCACTTCTTCTTATATTCCAAAGGGTTTTAAAATATTATACGTGATTGAATAAACATGAATATGATAGAAGAAATAAACACACATATTTATATCCAAAAGCTTCAAATAAAATATTAGAGCATGGATAGATATCACCAATTCAATTCAAAGCAAGGGAAACTCCAAAAAACTTGCACATAAGGACAAATGAAAAATGTGTGGGATGGAGCTATGCTAAGGGACTTGCCTCAATCAAACCCTCATTTTGGTATTTTTACCTCCATGGACAACCAAATAGGATTATTATAAAAGATTTATAAAATCATGTGTAATGTTGGATAAAAGAAATAACTCAACAATAATATAATGATATCAATGATATTTCAAAATACTAGTTTTGATAAATTACCCATAGTGAGAGAATCAAGAAATATGAGAGAAGCCCACCTAGAAGTGGTCATAGACCTCCACAAGGATTCAAAAGTTATAGAAGTATTGCACCTTTTAGTCTCACCATGAAGAAAATGACATGCAAGAGCTAAGATAATTTTGTATATTCGGATAAAACCTTCAAGAAATTCAAGAGTTGTAGAGCTAAAAGAAAAAATGTGTGTATGCTTGGATGAACCTATGAATTGGAGTTATTTTTCTTCTTGCCAAGGAAAATAATTTATTTTCTAAAATATCATGTCCCAAAAGGGTGTGTAGGTCATGAATGGAGATAAGAGCATTACACTACCAAACTCTTGAGAACATAATGTTCCGATGGTCACTTGAATTGCATATTTTTATAAGGCACTAGCACATTGCACAAACATCCAACATGTGTAGCATGGTTGTCCAAGAAAATCAGACCCAAAAATCCATAGATATAATAATTTTTCTACTATAAACACCATTTTTATATCATAATATTAAAATTAAGATATTTCATTTATCAAGCTAAAGGGGAGTTATCATGTAATGTGAAATTACAAGGGGGTATAGAATTTATGATACTAAATATGCAAATATAAATATACTTATTTCTCCAAGAATTACCAAATTATGATTATATGAATGCATAAAATCAACAATATGAAAAAAATTGATAAACCATACAAGCATTGGATTTATACATGGAGAAACCCTTTTGGGGGAAAACTCCACATGAGAAAGAAAAAAATTATATATTCATCTTCAAAAAATAGATGCATCCAACACACTAAAAAACCCATGTAATTGTAAAATAAACTCAAAAAGTACTATTTGTGCCTCTAATTTATAAATAAATGAGAGAGAAATAGAAAAAATAGTTTTCCAAAATAATAAACCATCAAATGATGGTAAAATCAAATAAAATCCCACATCCAAAATGAAGATGGTCTTTTTAGAAAATAAATATAACCCTCAATGAGACATGAATGGAAAAAATATCCTTCGCACCAGTAATAGACATTATAATTAATTGATGAGATAAAGGGGCTCTATAATGAATGGTTCATAAGGCACAACACTTGTTGAAGATTTTGCAAATGGGGTTGCAAGCTAAGTGGGCTTAACCTTGGGGAAAACTTTGTGGTTAAGTACACTTGAGCTGGACTAGTATTGGGATGGGTGACCTCCCAAGAAGGCTCAATGCTTCACGGTTGTGAGCATCACCTAGATGTAATGAGTGCTAAGTGGACCATTCATTATTATGAGATATGGGTTCTTGTGAACCACTACTCATGAAACATGGGTCAATGAGTTTGACTTGTTAAACTACACAGTTGAGTCCTAATATCATTATCACATCATTAATTTGTAAACCCTATACAATGGCCAATATCCCAAGCTAGTTATAAATTGATATAACCGTGTTGAGAAACAAGGTGAAACTACTAGATTAAAATATCTTACACATGTTTTCAAACATAAAATAATTATACTTCTCTAAGAATTACCACATGATGATTATATGATTGCATAAAATCAACAAACCATATGAGCATAGGATTTACATGAAGAAACCATTTTGGGGTAAAACTCCACATTTGAAAGAGGAAGAGTATGTATTCATCTTTAACAAAGAGGTGCATCCAACACACTAATAATCTATTTAGTTTGATAACACTCTAATAACACCTATGTGTACCTATGAAATAAACTCATGAAACTTCTATCTTATTCCTCTTATTTTCAAAGAAATGATAGATGAATAGTACAAATAGTTTCCCAAATTAATAAACTATCAAACTATGGTAAAATATAAAAAAACATACATAAAAAATGAAGATGGTCTTGTAAGAATAGTAAATGTGGGTATGTGCAGGATCATGATGGGCAAAAAAGTGGCAATATGATGGGTATGTGGCTAGCAACTTTTTTTTCACCCAAAATTGATGAAACAAAAAGGGTTTTTAAAAGAAATTATTATCTTTCCACCAATATAAATTATGTTTTACTTTGAATTTAATAAATAATTATTATTCATTTTCTATTTGAATTACGACTAAAGTCCTAATTGATAGGTTGATTGAAAAATATCTATAGCTTTCAAATAGTATCACATTTTTTGAATCTGAAACATGCATCACATTCTATGCTTCACATACTATAGGATTAAAAAAAATGAATTTCATGAAGTTTTGACCAAGTTATGGTGGTGACATATGAGTTTTATATTTTTTAAAAGTTGTAATAAAAAATCATAATTAATTATACTTGGAAAAAATTACAAAAAATATGCATCACATCATTGACATGAGTCATCTACTTATATCTAAAATATTATAAAAAAATATTATCATTTTATTGTGGTTAGGTTGGAAGGACACCTACTTATTTTTCCACAAATTTAAGTACTACTGCATTGAAATTTCAAATTTTCACCAAATAGATTTTTTTTAAATAAACCTAGTAGTTTAGAAACTACATTCAATTTACTACAATTATATTCTTACATATTTTTGAAATAATATAAATAACTTATTCAAATTTTATGTTGCCTAACTCTAATTTTTCTAAATTTTTTGCCACTTAAGGGCCTGTTTTTTCCATGATGATTTTGCACATACCCATGTAACCCTCAAGGATATATGAATTTCAAAAATAGCCTCCATACTAATAATATAAAACATATTTAACTTGTAACTCCTTCAAAATGGCCCATATTTGAAGGTAGCGATTTAAATTTAGATAGAATTATTGAGAAACAAGGTGAAACTAATATATTATAATCTCTTACAAGTGTACAAAAATATAAAATATAAATTTATTTCTCCAACAATTACCAAATGATGATTATATAATTGCGTAAAATCAACAAACTATATGAACATAGGATTTACGTGGACAAACCATTTTGGTGGAAAACACCACATGAGAAAGACAAAAAGTATGCTTTGATATTTAGCAAATATTTGCATCCAATACACTAACACTCTCTTCACTTTGATTATACTCTAACAAAAAATGTGTACCTATAAAATAAACTCATAAAAATAATATCTCATGTCTCTAGTTTATAGTTAAATGTGAGATGAATAGCATAAATATTTTGCAAAAAAAAAATGTCAAACGATGGTAAAATAAAAAAAATCCCACATCAAAATGAAGATGATATTTTGATATATTAGTACTTGTGAAATTAAAGGGAGGTGATTGATAGTTTGATATTGGAGGTTGAGAGGATGATATGTGTTGGTATTGATGAGAGGATGAAATGGGATTTGAAAGATTGGAGGTGTTGATGGGTAGATGAGATGGGATTGGAATATTGGAGATATTGATAAGAGGATGAGATGGGGTTGGAGGTTTGAAATATATGTGATGTGTTAGGAGAGATGGATGATGGGAAATGAGGAGAAGGTATGGAATGTCTTGAGGTTGTGGAATATTTGATGAAATATTTTGGGTGTGAGAGTGGATTTTTGATACATTGAGGGTCTGAGATGAAATGAGGGGATGAGAAGAAGATGGAAGATGTGATGGGTCATGAGTATTAGAAGAAGATGGAGGATATGTAATATTATGATGAATAGAAGGTGGGGGTGTAAAAAGCTCATTGTTGGATTATTTGAGATGTGTCATTTAAATCATGGGTTAATTTGGCACCTTTATTTGCTAGGATAAGGATATATTAGTCAAGATGCTTAATGATATATCTATGCATCTTGAGTCCATGGTGTGGGTATCTTGGGAAAAATCCTCTAATAATGTGGGTGAGACTCAACCACTTGAATCATGATCATGTATGATGTGGGATGGAAATGGAAATGAATTCTTCACAAGGATTTGGTGACCTACAAGTCCTCAAAGAATGTATTGTGAGATGATGAGTGGAAATCTTGGGAGGACATGGTTTTTTTTTAATTTCTTGGGACCTTGTGATAGGCATCCAAGAGGTAGAAACCTAGGAATGGTGAGATGGAATGAAAATGATTGGAGATGATTGGGTAAACCTTGGATTTGAGAAGATGGATATGATAATGAGGAAAAGAGGGTAATGATATAAGAGATGGAAAGGGGATAATGATAGAATGGATGGAAAGAGGATAATGATGGAAATGAGGATACAAGACCAATAGTCTAAAGTTAAAATAGTTCCTTGATTGATAATGATGGGAATTTTCTTACACTAGACTTTGATAATCTCCTAGGCAAGGCTTGGATTTACTCACTCAAGATTGGATGATCACTTGAGTAAGGCTTGGATAAAGAATGATTTTTCTTACCTAACCTTGGATAATCATTTAGGAAAGCCTTGGATATGCTTTCTTAGGATTGGATAATCACCTAAGCAAGTCTCTGATGAGGATTTTTATAACAAGGGTTAGGATCTAGATAGACTCTTGACAATATTGATTTTGATAAGATGTAATATGGATTATGACTGGATGACAAGATAGGTCAAAGATGATAAGGATTTTATTAGATTATAAGATTTGGATTGAGTATGAGGATAAATGATGAAAGAAATGATGATGATAAGGATGATAGGTTGATGGATGATAGGTCCAAGGTCTAAGGATAATGGTTGGGATGACTAGGTTATGATAATAGATGAAATTGATAAGTTGGGGGAAAGATGTTATATTTTGGATGGATGTGATGAAAATGGTTGATGTTTCAAGTGAAATTATGGCTGAGGATAGGTCACCCAAGTCTACTCTAAGGCTACAAAGGTAAAGTTTGCAAATTCAGGTCTCAAGATGGTCAAATGATGATGAGATGAAAAAGGAGTGATTTTAGGTGACAGAGGCACTACTCTATGAAATAAGGGTACCTTTTTATGGAAAAAGGAATAATTTCACATAAAAATACATAGAGGTTCCATAGGATAATTCACAAGAATTGAGGGATGATGTAAAAGTGTAGTGTGACAATTTGAGATAGATTTTGATGATTTTTTTCAAGGGACAATCAAACAATAAGACAGATTGGCTAACTTGACTTTTAAGGTAATAAGGATAATTGGCTTCACTAGTTTTACACATGAAAAAATGTCAAGCATGATAGCACAACCCTATATTTAGTCAAGTAGGTATGTTAACTTAATGTTGTCCCACCAACCAAAGGCTAATACCTTCAAATGAATGGGTAACTAGGGTACATGTAAAGGTCATGCACTACCTTTACACCCCTTACCTTAAAAGAAAAACGTCCTAACAAAGTATATTTTTCACCTCAATAAGAGAAAGTACATGGTGATTAAATTTAGGCATGATACTATACCTTGCACCATACTAAGAAATGATTGAAGGTCTTAAAAAATTTGAAAAATAATTTTCTTAATGATCGATGAAAGGTGAGCTTGTTTGATAGTGCTTGAAATTAGGAGGGTCTCTCCTTCTCTCATCACCAAACAAGTATTAGCGTAGGGTCTTGTGGCTAGAATTGAATAATGCTAGCTGCACTTTGAAGTAAAACTTTGTCTTTGCCCCTTTATATGCCCTACCAAAAAATATGGTTTAGTTCATCTTTGAGATGATTGAATCCGAAAGCAAGCCTCCTAATGGGAAATACTATAGTAGGTGTTTTTTGGTCATCAAATATTGCACAAATCACAAGGGGAGGGAATACACACAAGATAGTAAGCCTTAGGATAACACTTAGAACATAAAATAAATGAGTAAATATGAAAGTTCTAACCTCCAATATCACACTAAGTCCAAGGAGAGAGCATACATATACACACACTCCCAAACATGATAAACAATGTTCATTAACCCACTAAGATGTTTTAGATTCCTAGATTAGTGCAAAATAAAGCTTTACACCAAAAAATATACACCAAACCATTAGTAATATCAATGATAATGACATTTTACAAGTGTTAGACAATTGCACCACTTGTTAGTTGCTCAAAAATGAATGTTAGATTAGAAAAATGACTAAAAAATCCTATAAATTGCAATCTAAAACAAAAGTGCAATTTTACCTAATAGATGCACCACTTTATGCAATAGAGGTGCAAATTGGTGATGTAGATGCATAGTTCTATGAAATGGAGGTGCCACTTTGTGAAATGTGGGCATAGTTTCACAAGCAAAGCCTGAGAATGGTCTTTGAGAGCCTAACAATGAGATTTTTCACTGACCTAGTTGGGGAATATGCAAGATCAAGCTATAGGATACTTGAAAACATAAATATATAGAAAAAATATATTAGGTTATTTTCTCAAGAGATATCAAAATGAAGCATACCCTTGATCCACTAGAAATCTTGCAAGAAACCCTAGATTTGTAAAACCCTAGAAACCTTAATTATTGCAAGAAAATAATGAATCAACTTGCAAAAAGAGAATGTTATGATGATGTAATCTTGAGAAACAAGGTCTCAAAAGTTAGGAAAACCCTATATTTAACTCAAATTGATCAAATGCAAGATGTCAAATGAAAGCATAGTTTTGGGTAACAAAGACACCACTTTAAAAACCATAGGTGCCACTTTATGCAATAGAAGCATAACTCTATGAGATAGAGATGACTTTCTTTGAGATATAGGTTCCACTTCATAGTCCAGGACCAAAAAATGACAGATCTGCATCATAAAAACTCATAAAAACTTCATGAAAAATATTAGTATAGGGATGTGGGTCCCACTAGGTGTGTCAAAATGAAGAGGGTTGGAAAATATTGAAGGAAAATAAAGGAAGATAAAAATAAATACAAAGAACAATAGTACCTTCACCTAGAATATTTTCTTCTCTCCTTGATGAGAAGAAATGAAGTGCACCCGTACTCCATTTGATTTTCTCTTTAATGTTGATATGTTGATTGCTCAATGCTCTAGCATAATTTTGATGATGATTTGATAGTGATAATGATAATCTTGATTCAATAGATATTTTTCTAGCATATAGGTATGATAGTTTGATAAGTGATGTAAGATATTGAAATGAAGAATGAGAGCCTCTAGATATAGAGTCTTGAAGAGGAAAAATCAATGGCTAGTGTGATCCTAAGAATTTTATCCTATTCTAACGTGCAAAATAACTCAAAAATGCAAGTGATAAAAGACTAAGGACACCTCAAGATTAGCCAAAGAGTGATAAAACAAGAAGGAAAATGGATAAAACAAGATACAAACGATTTCACCTTCCTTGTGTTGATGTCTCCTTGATTGGCCCTTGCTTGGGATGATTTTGTGTGCTCCTTAGATGGTTTGTGATGTAGCTAGATGCAAGATTAAATGTGCAAAATGATTAAAAGAGATGGCTAAATGATGGCAAAGGATTGAGAATGGAAATTCACAGCATGTAGTTATCAAATGGCTAAGTGTTCTTAAAATGCAAATTGGCAGTATAAGGGTGCTCAAAATGAAAGTGTTGAAAATGCCCTTGAGGAGGGGGTATTTATAGAAGAATTTGAATTCTCTAGAGAATTCAACAGTCAAGATTGCTCCAACAAGGCCAAGATGAAGGGCTATGGTGGGTTGAGAACCCACAAGCCCTCATGTGACATGTGGATAGTGAAGTAATGGCCAAAGAGAAGATATGAGGTGTAAGTGAGGTGGAAGAGAAGTACATGATGTAGGAGGAGGAAGTACAAGTACCTTTACAGAAGTACATTTAGGAGATGGGAAGAATCTTGGGTGAATAAAGTGAATTTTAGTTTCCCACAATGAAGTTGGAAGAATCTAAAGGATAAAATGTGGGCTCCAAAAATGTGGGACTTGGGCACATGTGGAGATTGTGACAAGTCCAAGGTTCTAGAAGCCTTGGGAGGATAGAATGTGAATTAAAAATTCACATATAAAAGAGGGGAATCTAGGATAAATAAAAAGGAATTAAAAATTCCTTGGGGGGAAGAGTTGACCAAGGTACTAATTAGGTTTGACTAATCAGTAATTAGAGGATAATTAGGGGTTAATTAGGATTAAAGGCCAACTTGCAAAAGTTGGAGGATGTGACACATCCTAATCAAGGATTAGGCATGTGCACATCCTTAATGAAGAGATTAGGAGATGGATTAGAATTAGATGAAAATGACATGTGAGGAATTAAATAAATGTAATATTTATTTAATTCATTTGATGAAAAGGGATTAAGGAGGGTAAGGTATTTAATTATTAATTAAATACCTTAGGGATTTGGCAGAATTAGAGATATTAATTAAATAATAGTAATATTACTTAATTAACTCGGATAAGAGGATGTTTAGATGAAAAGTGATAAATTTGGATAAATTAATTGTCTAAATTTGGATGTCTACATTTTCTCCCTCTTTGAGACGGTGCTACGAAGTAGCATCATTTCAAAGAATATTAAAACATAGAACCCAGAAGAAGATGGTTAGATTGGGAAGGATGCCC
>VDFB02017483.1:0-51812 GCA_007258455.2 Sequoia sempervirens
ATATAAGTCATGGGAATGACTTCTACCCACTTTGTGAAGTACTCAGTGGAAGTGATGATGAACTTATGTCCATTGGATGAGATGGGGGTAATTTTTCCAATGAGATTGAGCCCCCACTGTGAAAATGGGCAAGGTGTGACAATTGGATGGAGCTCTTGAGCTGGTGCATGGATGAGAACCCCATGTTGTTGACATTGTAGACACCTTTTGACATAGTCATGTGCTTCTCTTTCCATTGTGGACCAATAGTACCTTGTCCTCAGAAACTTATTGGCCAAGGTCATACCACTCAAATGTGAACCACAAATGTCGTTATGTACCTCAGTCAAAGTGGTCAAAGCTTCCTCGGCATTTAGGAAATGTAATAGGGTTCTTTTAATGCTTCTATGTTATATGATATGTCCTAGGATGGAAAAATGGGATGAATTTTTGACAAAGGTTCTCTTGAGGTTTGGGGTTATGTCTGTAGGGAGGATTCCTATTCTTAGGTAAGTGTATATATCATGTTACTAGGGATCATCGAGACTAATGATTTCACACACAAATTTGGACTCTGGTACCTTGAATGCGGGCATGAGAAGTTGCTCTATGAGGAATTCTTTCTTTGGGGTGTTGGACAGGATTTCTAGGAGTGATCTGATCATAGCCATTACATCTATCACTCTATTATTTGCTCTTGGTAGCTACGCAAATGTGATATCAATGAAGAATTCCTTGAGACTTTCCACCAATTTCTTGTAGGGAGTTAATTTTTCATCCTTTGTTTGATACTCATTATTGACCTAGTTGATTATGAGCTGTGAATCTCCGTAGAACTTAAGTGCCATTATTTTCCATTGCACCACAATTCTCAACCCTATGACAAGAGCTTCATACTCTACAATGTTATTTGTGTAAGGGAATGATGAGTTGTATGATTTTGGAATGCAATCCCCTTGTGGGGTGATGAATAAGATCCCCACTCCTGACCTGTGTTCTATGTAGGATCCATCAAAGTAAATTTTCTAGTGATTCACTACACTTAGATTGAAGATTGATTCATGGGGGACTTTTGATACAAGTGGGTTCTTTGAGTAAATTGGTGATTCTGCCAGTTGATCTACAATTGCCTGTCCCTTAATGGCCTTATGTTCCACATACTCAATATCGTGCTCTATCAAGATCATAACCCACTTAGTTGTCTACCCTGTGAGTGTTGCTTTGGAAATTAGGTACTTGAGAGGATCTATCTTTGCAATGATATTTATTTGATGGGCTATCATGTAATTTCTAAAATTTTATGTTGCAAATTCAACTGCTAGACATTATTTCTCAATGGAGGTGTAGTTCAGTTCATGGCTCACCATAGTTCTACTGATATAATATATAGCTCTCTTTTCCATTTTCATCATGTTGTGCTAAGAGAGCGTCGAGAGCCGTTGTTGTTTCTGATATGTATAAGATCAAGGATTTTTCTAGAATTGGCAACATGAGGACTGGCAGCACGAGTAAGTACTCCTTGATCTTGTTGAAGGCCTAATCACATTTATCATCCCACTTTTATGCTACCCCCTTGTGGAGTAGGTGAGAATAGGGGACAACCTTGTCTGCTAGTTGCGCTATGAATCTTTGAATGGAAGGGAGTATTACGTGTAGGCCTCTTAGCTATTTCAATGTCTTTGATGCCTCCATTTTGAGAATTTCCTTGACCTTGGAAGGATCTATCTCAATCCCTCTCATTGACATGATATACCTGAGGAGCTTCCCTGACTATAGTCTATAGACACACTTCTTTGGATTGAGTCTGACTTTGTATTACTCTAACCTATCAAAGATGGAGCCCAATGCAGCTATGTGATCTCATCTTTTCTTTGATTTGGCCAATATATCATCCACATAATCTTCCATAGTTTTATGGATCATGTCATGAAATTTAGTGTCATGGCCCTTTGATAGGTTGCTCCTGCATTCTTCAACCTGAATGGCATCATTTTCTAGCAATATGTCCCCCATGGGCAAGTGAAAGTCATTTTATGTTGGTCTTATTTAGCTATCATGATCTAGTTGTATACTGAGAATCCATCCATCAAAAATAACATCTCGTGTCTTGTCGTCATATCCATGATCATGTCAATGTCTGGAAGTGGAAATTCATCCTTGGGACATGCTTTGTTTAGATCTCTAAAGTTCATGTAGATATGAATTCCCCCAGTGGGTTTGAAATAGGTACAAGGTTTGAGACCCATTCTAGATAATCGATTGGTCATATGAACCCTGCATCTAGGAGTTTTTGCAATTCCATTTTGACCAAAAATTCTATTTAGGGATGCATCTTTCTGAGCTTTTGTCTCACTAGCTTTGCTTCAGGGTATACAACTAGATGATGAACCATGAATTCCGGATCAATCCCAAGCATTTTGGAATAGGTCCATGCAAAGTTTACTTTCCTTTCTCTTAGGAAATCAACCAAGATTTCTTGCTCTTTTGTGAGAAGTGACTTTGCATAAATTGTTGTGTGGCAATTCCTCTATTCCTAGGTTGACTGGATTGCACTTTTCTGCTAGTACCACTGAATTTTCTTGATGAATTGAACTAAGAGGAAGATTCAATCCTTCATCCTCTGATACCTTAGAGAGGTTTTCATTGTTGGTTACATCCTTTATTTTTACTATTTTTTGGGTCTGAGAGTGCCACAACGTGGTTTTCACTCAAAGACCTAGAGATTATTCTCATATTTTCACTTTTGTGATTGAAGGATTCAATCGTTTCCCCATAATAGGTGTGTGTATCCACTATGATGTCGAACCTTGCCTTGTGATCTCTGTATGGTATCGTGTCCCGCAATCCCATGAATTTTGAGAGCACCTCATTGTTTTCAAAATTTTCTAGAATTGGTGGTCCTTACTGGTTGTAATGGATGAGTTGGGGATAGACTAGGTTTATTTCATGGGTTTGGTGCTCTAACTCTAAAGACAAGGTACTAATCATGAGCAAGGAGGAATCTTCGAAAAGCATGGGTAAGTATATTATGGAATCATCATCACTTGTACATATATTAGTTAAGTCAAAGGTAAAGTTGTCTAAGGGTAGACCTATGGATATTGGTAACTGAAGGGTGGTTGCTGATAGATGAGAGGGAGTTTTGAACTTTCTAACCATGGCACCTTTGCCAAGTATGGTCACCTTCGGAGGGGTACATCCAAGGCCAAGATTTCTAACAAGCTTCTCTAGAATGAGAGGTACTAGAAGCCCATTATCATTTTGTCCAAGTTTCTTGTTTCTACTATAGCCCATACCAAGCATGATTTGTAATCCTTTGCTACTCTCATCCATTAGAAGATTAGGAATGAGCCTTTAATCTTGATATAGGAGACTGGATATGTCTCTTTCATCTACAATTTCCCAACTTAGATCCCCCCAACTTCCAAATCTAGAGGGGTCTACTTTGAAGGTATGGGATGATTTTTCAATTGGTTGGGGTTTCCCATTAGTCCTAGGAGATTGAGGTAACTCTCCTATTATGAAAGAATTTTTCTTCATTCTATAATCCCCACACCCATTATCTTGGATAATGACCTTGATTTCAAAGATATCAGGAATGGAAAGTGTCTTTGTCTTAGAAGTGGAGGCTAATGTAGCTGGGTCTACATATGGAGTTGCGGGGCCTTCATCATTCTTTGGGACTTGGGGGATTTTATAGTATTTTGCTTCTATATTCTTGCACTAGGCAAAGGGCTTGGGATCACCATGAATTGTGACCTCTTGATTTTGGTATGGGAATTTGATGCACTAATGGAAAGTTGATGTGACAATTTGCATCCCATGGATCCATGGACACCCTAGGAGAATGTTATAAGGAAAATCTAGGTCAAGGACTTGGCATGTGGTTTCCATAATGGCTAGCCCTACTTGGATAGGAGTTGGATAGTTCCTTGGGACACTCTTTCCTGATCATCATATGCTCTAATTGTGATGCCCTTACCTTTTCAATGGCATCCTCTTTAAATCCCAAATTCTTTATTAGTTTTAGGGAACACATGTTTAAACCTACACCCCCATCGACCAAGACCCTTTTGACTTTGTTTTTGTGAACTAGGACTTCAAGGTGGAGTGTGCGATTATGAGATGCTTGGGTAGGGAAGCCTTGATCAAAAAATGTTAAGAGGCTTGGAGTGGTTATATTTTTGACCATAGCTTGGAACTGGTCAGCATCAAGATCTGCAAAGATGGTAGATGAATCCAATTCTTCTTCTAGGATTCTTCTATGTGTGGGTGATATCTTCAACAACTCCATGATCGAGATTTGAGTGGGGGTTCTTTTTAGTTGGTCTAAGGCATTGTAGCCATGAGGAAAGGATTTTGGATTAGAGGTAGATGCCCTAGGTGGTTGTGATGGTCCAAAAATGGTGACTTTGCAGTTATAGGACATAATAACCCAACCAAAATAACCCTGGAAAGAATAACCTGGTCACAATAACCTGAGGAAAAAATAACCCAGGATCATAATAACCCAAACCAAAATAACCCATGGAAAAAATATCCTCATAAGAATATAGAGAAAGGAAAAAAAAATTATAAATTACATGGTTATTCTATCCATGGGTTATTCTATCCATTGGTTATTATGACCCTGGGTTATGTTTTCCTTGGGTTATTATGACAGGGTTATTGTGTCCATGGTTTTTGTGGCTGGGTTATTATGTCCTGATACCTGACTTTTCTGCCACATGTGATGACTCCATAATCATATTTGGATCCTTTGATGCTAACAATAATGACCATTTCATCTAGAGATGTGACAACATGGTCATACACATGGTTCACATTGGCATACTTGATCTTTCCATTGTTTTTTCCCTTGGTTATCATCCAACATCAAATTCATGTATATTTTTAGGTCTTGATTTCTAGATGGTTGATCAACATTTATGATCTTGTCATCAATGAGGTCTTGGATTAGATTTTTCAACCTCATGCAACTAGCTATTGTGTGTCCCTTTATTTTTGAAAATCACAAAGGTGATTCTCATTGTACCATGGTGGTTTCACTTGGGGTTCCTGATAGTTCTCATAAGTGGTAATTTTGATGAGATTCTCTTTTATTAGTTTCTTCATGACTACTTCAATTGGTTCCCCAAGGGCAGTGTACTTTCACTTGGGGGGATTTTTGTTTCACAGAGGTGGTCCCCCTTGATTATTTATGTTTTTGACTTGATTGTTGGGTGGTTGTTGTTAAACTTGGCTTGCACATTGTTTCAATTGTTGTTTTGTAGTTGTTGGTAGGTTTGGTTGTTTTGTTTTGGAGCTCACTGATTATGACCTTGGCATCCACCACACCACCATTGGTGATATTTTTTTTCCTCGCCCATGTGTGTGATTTCTCATTATAGCTAGTGGATGGGAGATTGTCTTGATTTTCTTGATATGTGGGTGTTCCCCCTTGTGCAATAAGGGCTTGCTCGATGTTGAGAACCTTGGGGATTATTTGGTCATAAGTGGTGATACATTGCACCTTAAGATGGAATTACAAGGTTTTCTCAAGATTGGTAATGATGGTACAAACTTGTTGTTCTTCTGGAATGGCCCATTTTCTCCTATTGGCCTTGGATTTCCATCGTTGCAAGAAAGAAGTGAATGATTCCCCCTTAGCTTGTTTAAGAGCTGATAGTTCCTCTAGACTGACATCCATATCAATATTGAATGCATAGTTTTTTATAAATGTGTCTACAATCTCTTGGATATTTTTGATGCCAAGAGGAAGGAGAGAGAACCACTCCATGGCGGGACCAACCAAACTTCGATGAAATAGCTGCATAAAATATGTATCATCATATGTGACCTCCATGCAATGTACTTGGAATTTCCTGATGTGATCTTCAGGGTTTCCTATCCCATGGTATTTGTAAAATTTAGGAATTTCAAACCCCTTGGAGAAAAATACCATCACAAGGCTCCTATCGAACAGATAGGGACACAAGTTTCTTTGTGTCTTTGTTGTTTTCCGTGATTGGAGATTGATCACTTGTTGCGAGAGTAATTTTATTTGCATTGTCACATCAACTTGTGGATTAGGGGGTGGAGTGAATGTGTTTTGAAGTGGTTGAGGTGTTTGAGTGATAGATGGAGTGTTGGGTATGTTGGTGGGATTTTTTTACAAGCTTTGTTGTGCAATTAAGGCTTGTTGATATGTCTACATTTGTTGTTGTGCCAACAACGCTTGTTTTTGGTCTTGATGTTGTTGGTCTTGCTACTATTGTGCCAACAATGCTTGTTGTTGGGCTAGTAATGCTACTTCATACTATGCTTGGTACTATTGTAGGGATTTTTGATACGCTTTTTGTTGAGCTACTTACAATTGTGCTTGGTATTGAGCTTGCACTTGTGCTTGTTGAGCTTGGTATTGGGATTACGCCTGAGCTTGAGCTTGTGCTTGTTAGGAAACTTGTGTAGCCTGTGCTACTTGTGCAGCTTGAGCAGTTCGAGCTACTTGAGCTACTTGCACAGCTTAGAAAGCTTGTTGTTATTGCAGTAAGGCTTGGGCTTGAGCAACCTACTATGCTTGTTGTGTGGCTTGAGTTGCTTGCACTTTCTGAGTAGCTTGTTGTGAAGCTTATGTATTTTGGGCTTGTTGTGCTTGGAATTGTTGGTATGCATTTTGATAGGCCTATTGTGCTACTTACAACATGATACTATATTGATTGGCCACATTTGGTCTAAGTGGCAATGGTAGTGGTAGATTCAAAATGGTATTCATTGTTGTGATGAGAGGTTTCATTGTATTGATGGTGGGGATTTGTGTGGTGGATGATGCGATTGATATGCTTGGTCCTTGAAAGACCAAATTTATGGATGGTGTAGTGATTTCTTGGGTTGCTTGGATGGTTGCCATCTTTTTTAGTGATATCGATGGAAATATCAAAGGATTTGGTATGATGTTTTGATTTATGATTGGGGGATTGATTTGATTTTGATTGAGTGGTGGTAAAGGAGGTAGCCCTAAACCGCGGGGTGGTGTGGATGTTAATGGAAAAGGTGGAAGTGGTGGAAAAATGGGTGGTGTACTCCCTTGATGAAATGATGATGATGAGGGGTCAAAGATTCCCCTTGGTCCAAATAGCCCACCTTCTCCTTGTGAAGTCATAGGGAGGGATGTTTGTGCACTGAGAGGATATGTTAGTGTTGCGTGAAAAGATGATGATGGGTCATTGGGGTCTTGAAAGGAAATCAAAACATGTGGGTTTAGTGGATTCAATGGGATGGATTGACCCAAGATAGTGTTTGCATCCAAATCTTGGTTGTTCACAAGGGTGTGTGTTTGTAATGCATGAAGCAATGAACTCCCCTTGTTGACAATTGGTTTAGTTGGAGAAATGGATGTTGTAATTTATGGGATGCTTTGAGTGATGCTTTGAAATGGAGGTGTGGATGAGATTGGGGGTGTGGATGAAATTGAGGGCATGGTCCCAAGAGGCTTCTCCATAATAGTGCTCATGTCATAATTGGAAGGGAGTTTAGCCCCTTATTTTTCCAATTCAAGCATGTATTGGGAGGGGTTGAGTCTCATCATGGTATTCAAAGTTTTTTGAGTTTCAAGATTTTGGACCAGCTCAATGATTTCACCTTGTGTCATCCCTAAGACATTATTGCTAACGTCTTCCACTTGACCTTCCTCTTGAGGATTTTGTGATGATATAGGAAGATTAGGTAGGGGATTGTTTGATCCAATAGGATTTATTTTGGAATTTGTTTGACTCAAGTCACTCGAAGTTGATATTTCTTTGTCCGTTTCCATGTTCTTCTTGTGTTGAGATCTAGTTTGAACAATAAAATAAGGGTCAATTTTCAAGAATCTAAGAGAAGAACCTATAATTCTTTGGATTGATCTAGACTTTAGGTACAAAAAATAATGTCTAAGATACTAAGGATCAAAAGGATGGTGATGAGATTACGAGATATGAATGATTGGTGGATGATTGGACCTCTTAGGAAACCTTGAAAAGGATACTAAACTTTAGGACTTTGGTTTTGATGTTTGATTTGATTTTGGGTTTTGATTTTGGATTGATTTTATTTGATTTTGATTTTGATTGGATTTAGTTTGGATAATGATCTCATAAAATATAAAATGTTAGATGTTTTCCTAGAGTAAACTTGTCCACAAGATGATAATTTGACTAAGTGTGTAAAAAAGGATTCATCTGCACACACCTAGTCAAATAGGATGATTTGGATTTTGATTTCAAAGGATTTTCCCAAAGTTTAGCATAAAGGATTTTTTCAAGATTTCCAAGAGTTGTTTGTGAGGTTATTTTGATTTTGAATTTTGAAGGATGGATGAGAGTGTTTTTATTTTGATCCTAAGAGACTTAGAGAGACTTTTTTTTACTAGACCAAGGTGTTGAAGAACATGCTAATACTTCCTATGTAAGATACTCAAGCCTTTGGAAGAGACTTGGATTTTGAAAATAGTAAAATGAATACAAATTTGGATTGTTTCTTGATGCACATTTGTAAAATTTGAAGGTCAATATTTCTCTAAATTTGTAAATCATAGACAATCATTTCTTTCAAGCTTTTTGACTAAGACCTTTGGAATTTGGTTTTCAGACTTTGATCTTTTGGGAAATCATTTGGAAGAGCACATGTGTGAGGCCATTTTGTTTCTTATATTTTCTTAATGAGTTCTTTTTACCACACACAATTCTTGATTATATTTTCAAACTAAATGTCTAATGTCCCAATTTCTTCTCATCCCACAAATTCCATTATGTGGAGATCAAGGAAATTAAGGAAAAAGTTCCCTATTGTTGACTTTAGTGGGAAAATTGAGATGTAAATTCAAATGCTTAGAAGTCTCTAAGGATAGACTCCCTAGGGAAAGCAATAACACTTAAATTTTTCAAAGGTATTTTCTTCCTAAAGGGTTTGAAATTTGATGATCACATTTAAATTTTTGTTTCCCAATGTTTAAGATCCAAGCAAAGTGTTTTGATTCCAAGAACATGCACAACCCTATGGATAATGAAGAGGTAGTATTTGTTGAATCCCCACTTGAATAAATCTAGCTACGACTACTCTTATTGGATGATTAGATGCTTGAACACACTGTCTCCCCTCCATGACACACAAATCTCAGGTCAAACAAACATCAGTACCCATGAAATTCCCATGGCATACTTTTCATCTCTACTAAGAGCCATAAAAAATGTGGGGAAACTTCAAAATGATTGTTCTTGTACCAATAAATAGATAAGGATTTTGGTCATTTTAGAAAAAGGGTTCTAGTACAGGTATTCCATTAGTGGTGGATCATCCATATGACAAGAGACCATTGCTTCCCTTCTTGTTCGAACAATCCTTGTGATACATGAACTTTCCTCAAGTACCCACACTTATATACTAGTTGGAAGTCGCCTTGCATTAGCGTGTTCCTGGTTGGATCATTCCTTGGGGTGATTAATTTTTCCCACCAAGAAGGCCCTCTAAGGATAAACAAAAGCGAGCAAGTACATCTGTAGTTTGATCAATCTTTGTCAAGAAACAAAGAGAGAACACACACGATATACTCCACTCACACTCACAAGATTTTATTCAATTTTAAAAATCCAAATTGAAGTGTGGAGGTAATCACTTATACAACTTAATATCACAAAAATCCTTTTGATTCTCAAGATCATCGTGAGGCATGAGAGAAGCATATACATCTTGTAGATGATATTACTTTGGATGAGAGATTACAAAACATAAAAGCACATATTAATTTTAACCCTTACAAGAAAGAATTGGATTATTTTTAAGCACCAAAAGGAAATGTGAGATTTTCTTGTTCAATTCTTAAGCCTTAAACAAAATCTAGTAAGTTGCCTAAGGTTCTTTTTAATCCCTTTGTCTTGTTCTTTTTAAAACCCAAATGAAATTAGTGAGTCCTAAAAGCATGAAGATGATAAAGTCCTTAGAAAATGGATTATAATTTCTCCCCAAAGCATTTAAAAACACTTGATACAATGAAATGATGATGTCATATAAGCCTTCATCTTTGTTTCCTCCCTTCACTTTTGATCAATCCAACCTACAAAAATTGGTTAAAACTACAAAAATAGAGGTCAAAAACTAGTTAGTACTTAAAAGAAATCAAAATGAAATAACACATGTTGAAATTAACTTGAAAAGTTCCTTTTACCCAACTTCAGCAGTGCAGTCTATAGAGGTGGCGTAGTTTCAAGAAGTTAGCAGCATTGTATAGCGCCACTAGGATTGATAGCGGTGATCTACAGAAAATCTAGTGGGCACGATTGTGGCATTGTTTCGACTAGCGATGCACTTTGGAGTTTAGATGCTCGGTCAACAGGGGGATGCCTCCATTGTTACTATTTGTAATTCAAATTTCTGGGTGGGAAGAACATAGCATCGACATTTGGATTTTAATAGCAGCGCTAAATGGAACAACTAGACTCATAGCAATGTAGTTTCTTTGTCAGTGGTGTTGTTTTCCTGTAGATTCAAAAAACCACAAAATTTCACAAAAGAATGTATTAGATTCTTCAAGTTTTCCCTCCTTCTAGTGAAAAACTGTGAATGGTGATCCTATACCTACACAAACATTGTCAAACAACACATCATTAGTCCATTATGCAAGTTAAATCAAAATTCCCCATATAATTCATTTGAAATGCACAAAACAAGAAATAGAATGATGAACATAAATAAAAAAGCTTTCAAATCCTATTTAATGCAAACAAAATCTCAATCCCATGGGGGAATTGGTGTCATTTTGATGTGGAAAATGGCCCTTTCCCAATCCCTTGTAAGCTTGAATGATGACTTGATAAATATTTGATGCTTCCTTGGTGAAATTCCTACATAACCTAGCTATGAAAATGTAAGAATGGATGAACAATGGATGAGAAAATTTAAAATATCAAGATAATGTCTTTGCATGAAGTTGTGTATTCAAAATACAAATGAGAGCCTCTTATTTATAGATGAGAGTGATGGAGGATGAGGAAAAATGGATGAATGTGGGATAAAAGACCAACCAATAGCATGAAGCCACTTGTCAACATGTGAGTGGACAAAGGTGGAGCAAATTTTGGTGAATGTGAA
This sequence comes from Sequoia sempervirens, assembly GCA_007258455.2. Lineage (NCBI taxonomy): Eukaryota > Viridiplantae > Streptophyta > Pinopsida > Cupressales > Cupressaceae > Sequoia > Sequoia sempervirens. Next base: position 11,083 of record VDFB02017483.1, read on the forward strand.
ATTAAATACAATTAGGTGGAATTTCAAAATGAATGAAATGACAAGTTGGAGGGAGGAGAAAATGAAGTTAATGCCACTTGGATAAAGTAAAAGGACATGTAAGAAACTTAAATGCCTTGTTGGATGTACAAATCTTTTTAGAGGGATTTTTCAAAATTGGAGAATATTCCCTTTTTGATGCCTTTTTGAAAGTGATTAGAAATTTAATAAATCCATTAAAATTATTTGCATGAGCAAGTTGCAAAATCTAGAGGATTTAAGTGATTAAGATTAAGATTAATTAGGATTTAATTAATTAAGAGGGAGATTAGTTGATTTGACCATTTTTACTTAGACTTTTGAATTAATTTAAATCAAAATGAATGGAATATGATTTAGACTTAATTAAAAAAAAAATTTGGTTTATTTAATTAAAGAAGATGGTGCTAGTTTTAAATCAAATAAAGATTAATTTATTTAATTTAATAGAATGACTTTAGAGATTTAATTAAATAAAATGAAGTATTTAATTAAAGAGAGACTATTGAAGCTAATTAAATAAAATAATTTATTTAATTAACATGAGATGATGATTAGATGAGGATGGCTCTATGTGGAGGTTTGGCGTGAGCTAGGGCCTGTGTGCCCTAGCCCAACTTGTTTTGTGTGTCCCTACTTGGTGCTCGAGCCTTTTCTGCAATTTTTGGGGGTGGGGGATTTCTTTGTTTCTTGTTTCCAGGGTTGTTATGGTTGGAAAGGGGATTCTGACTATTTTTTACTTGTTTGGTGGGTGTTTTCTACTGTGCATCTGTGCTTGGTGTGTTCTTAGTGGGAGGCATGTGACAGTCCGAGACTATGGGTCTCCTGCCCCATCTCACTCACTTTTTTGTTGGGGATTTTTTTTGGTCTATGGCGAATCGAGGTCTAGCCTCTTCTTAGGTATCCTCTAGGGATTTAGAGATGGTAGAGCCATCTTCTCTTTTGCATGCTGGTGTTAAGGAACGGGCTGGTAAACCCCAATATAGGGAAGGTGTTTCCTCTTCAAAAGGGATGTTTCAAATAAAAAAAGTAAAAAGATGTTTGGAGAGATCCGAGGATCAACCAGTCTTGGTTATTCAACTTCAGCAAGTTTCAGAGGATGTTGAATATTGGTGCAATCATGCCCTTATTTGAAAATTTTTGGGCCTTCACCTTTCTTTACCCATGTTGGAATCCTGGGCACATTAGGTGTGGAACCTAGAAGGAGATATGGAGATTCTTTTAGCGACTAATAACTATTTTCTGGTTATTTTTTCAAGCATGTCAAATAGGAATAGGGCTTTTGAAGGAGGCCCTTATTTATTTAACCAGGTGGGGCTCTTCATCAAGCCTTTTCACATGGGCTTCAACTCTATAGAGGATATCCCCTCGTAGGTGCCTGTGTGGGTTCAATTGTTGGGGCTTCCATTGGAATTCTAGAGGGAAGATAGTCTTCACTCAATCTCATTACTTCTTGGAAAACTTATGGGATTGGCTACACAAACTCAAGATAGTAAGGTAATTTCCTTTGCACGTATTTGTGTAGAAGTTGATTTAAATAATCTGTTACCAGATTCTATGGAGATTTGCATGGGGTCATCTTCTTGGATCCAACATTTGGATTATGAGACCCTACCATTTAGATGCAAAAATTTTCATGAATATGGTCATTTACATCACAGATGTCCCAGAAATAAATATTCTCCCTTAGCTACCTCTAGACCTTCTTTCTCTGCTTCTAGGGAGGATAAGGGGAAGGTCCATTTGTTTGATGGACCTATAAATAAAGAGGAATTTATTCTGGTTAAGTCACATAACAAAAGAAAAGGAAAGAAGATAACTTGGATGGATAGACAAAATGATGGCACTTTTAATAGATTTTATGTTCTTGATGACTTGGTCCAAGAGGAAGGAATTATAGCTGAGCTCTCTTCTGGGGCTAAGGAGAAGCATGAGGTTTAGGTTGAGGAGACAAAGAAAGAGGATCAATATTTTTCTCTAGGGGACCAACAAGTTGGATAGATGGCTATGGATTTTCCTTCTCAAGTTCAGGATACTAGAGATCTCAGGGAGTCACAGGTTCCAGAGGGTACAATTGTGTTGGATTTTGTTTCCCATGCTACTAAGGGGACCTCAATTTCAGTGAATGGTAACAAAGCTTCTCCTGCCTTAGGACTACAATAGAAATCCTTTAAAAAGGGTCCTTTAGACAAGTTATCAAGGAGTGGAAGGAAGATGGATCAAGAGAATATCAAGATTATGGGTGAGACATTGGTTGATAAAAGGTCTATGAAACCCATTGATTGCCACTTCTCCCAACCCCATAAATGATTTTTTTATCATGGAATGTAAGGGGGTTGAACAACATCCCTAGACAAAAGGTTTTTCAGGAATTAATTGAGTCTTAGTCTCTTGATATTGTCTTTATTCAAGAAACCAAGCTTAGAGTGGATGGTTTGGCTAATTGTGTTGTGCATATTTTTCCCCAGGGCTATTGGCAAGGGGTGGGTGCTCAAGGCAGTTCAGGGGGGGTTGCTTGCTTCTAGAACCCAAGGAAGGTTTCCCCCTTATGGTGGATCTCCAGTCGGTCTTCCATTTCTATGGTTGCTTCTAGCTTTGAGACTGGAGAAAGGTGCCTTTTATCCAATATTTATGCTCCTAATGATATTTTAGGTAAGTCACATCTTTGAGCTCACTTCAAATTTTTTCGGTCCTTGGACCCATTTCTCCCATGGTTTATTGTTGGTGATTTTAATTTTGTTACTAGTTTGGATGAAAAATTAGGTGGATTAGCCAAGCTGGACCCTTCTTCAAACTTTCTCAAAGATAATATTGGTTTCTTGAATCTAATTGATGTGAATCCAATCAATTGTATTTTTACATGGAATAATAGGAGGTATGGTGTTGAGGCTATTTCATAAAGGCTTGATAGATTTCTGGTTTCCTGCTATTGGGTGAATAACAAGTGGACCACCAATTCAGAAATTATTGATTGGAGGGGCTCTAATCACTAGCCTATCAAGTTCTCTGCCACCTCATGTGGAATCTCCAAAAACCCTTCTTTCAAATTTCAGTTGATGAGGGTAAGAGATCAATCTCTACATGATCTTATGTTGGATTGGTGGTATGAAGGGATTCCTTCCCATGGTATGGCTATGTTTACTTTTAGTAAGAGGATTCAACATGTGAAATATAGGCTTAAGAGGTGGAATAAACAGTGTTTTGGGAACCTACATGCTCAGAACATAGTTGCTCAGTCCAAGTTGGATAATGTCACTCATCAGATTTGGGACTAGGGGTTGACCTTTAATTTGAGTAAAGTTGAGTCCTTAGCTCTTAAGGGTTTAGAAGAGTGGGAGCTTTAGGAGGAGATTTTCTAGAAGCAGAAATATCATGTTGATTGGCTTCAAGAGGGGGATAGGAACTCTAATTTTTTTTCATAACTCGGTTAAGGCTTGGAGGAACGGGAATTCTATCTCCTCTCTAGTTTTTCTTGAAGGGCTTCAACTCTCTTCCTGTGAAGAAATTTCCAGGGAAGCAATCAATTATTTTTCAAATCTATTTACTAGGGAGGATCTTGCAACTAGGGCTAAGGAGAGGGCCATCTTGGAGTGTATTCCCCACCCGGTCTTTGATGAGATGAATGGGGCTCTTTTGCATCCTATCTTATTGTCTGAATTGGAGAAAGTTGTGTTAATATGAAAAAAGGTAAGGCTTTTGGCCCAAATGGGTTTCTGATTGAGTTCTTCTAGGAATTTTGGGATATTATAAAGCTTGATCTCCTTGATGTGGTTCAGGAATTCCATAGGAACAAACAAATTCTTAAGTCTTTGAATTCTACTTTTTTGGCTCTCATACCTAAGAAGGAGGGGGATAATCATTTGGATCAATTCAGGTCTATTGCTTTATGTAATGTTATCTACAAGATCATCACCAAATTGATTGCTGAGAGACTCAAAGCACTTCTTTTTTCTTTGATCTTTGTTGAGCAAGGTGGTTTTGTTGGGAGAAGACAAATTTTGGATGGTATTGTGATAGCAATGGAGGCTATTCACTCTATATGGCTACTTCTAAGGAAAAGGCTATGTTTATTAAACTTGACATGGCTAAAGCTTATGATCAAGTGAGTTGGGAGTTCTTACAAAAAATTATCTTGGCTTTTAGCTTTGAAGAGGATTGGGTGAATTGGGTTCTTAGTTGTGTGACCTCATCCTCCTTTTCAGTTCTCATTAATGGGGAACCTTCTGAATTGTTTACTGCTTCTCGGGGATTTAGCCAAGGGAACCCTTTATCTCCTTATTTATTCATTATCATGGCAGAGGGTCTTGGGAGATTTATTAAATCTTAGGTGAGGCAGGGTCTTATCCAAGGTTGGAGTTGGAACAATAATCTTCCTCCCTATTCTCATCTTCAGTTTGTGGATGGCACTAGTTTGATGGGCATGGCCATAATTAGTGAGGTAGTGAACTTCAAGAGAGCTTTATAAATCTATTTGAAAGCTTCAGGTCAAAGTATTAATGAGGATAAATCATCCATTTATGTTTTTAATACTCCTTGCCTTATTTAGAGAAGGATTTCTAGGATCCTCAGATTTCAAATCGGTTCTCTCCCCTTGATGTATCTTGGAGTTCCTTTGGCTTTGGGATCTCAACATGGAGATTGCTGGTAGGATATCTTAGAAAAAATCCAAAGTAAGGTTACTCACTAGACTTACAGATGGCTATCTTCTACTAGGTATGTGATTCTCCTAAATACTGTGGTACAGTCCCTCCCCATTTATAGGTGTTTTTTGCAAGTTCCCCCTTCCACCTTTATGAGAGAATATTTCTCATAAATTCCTTTGGTTTTGCAGTGTTCTATCCTCAAAGTGTAGTTTAGTCAAGTGGGAGTCTTTCTGCAAGCCAAATCATACTGGGGGCCTTGGTCTCAAGTCTGTGGCTCTTGTTGTCATGGCCTTGGTGGAAAATTTGTATTGGAGTTGGTGCAACAATCAGGATTAGGATTGGGCCAAGATTCTTGCCCACAAGTATCTTCCAGGTGTTGATATCCAGGATGTGTCAAGGCTCAATTTGTTGGGAAAAGGATCTTGTATCAGGGATACTCTTAAAAAGGGAGCTCATCTTATTAAGGATAGTATCTTCTAGATTTGTAATAGAGGCTCTGATGCTCTATTTTGGTAGGACTCTTGGGATGGCCACCCTCCCATTATTTCTAGCTTCCCTCAGCTTCAACCTCTTTGCCATATTTTTATTGATGTTGGGTGGATTAGGGTGGAGCATTTTAAAATAGTCAGGCATTTTGGTCAAGTGGAGGTGACTTGCCGGAAGGACCCTCAGGAGTGGCCCATGGGTGGTTCAAATGAGGATTGTACTGATATGGCTAAAGTCTTGGAGGGTAGGTTCTGCAACTCTCTTAATGAGAGGGACACGCTAGCTTGAGTCCTAGCCCAAAAGGAAAATTTACTGTTGCTCAAGGTTATGCTATGCTAGACAGGAATTTGCATGGACAAGCTAAGGTGCCCTAGTGGAAGAAGGTATGGAGCAACTTGTCTTGGCCCAAATGCCATTTTTTCTTATGGTTGGTTGCTTAGAAGAAATGCCTCACTTGGGAGAATCTTCACAAGAGAGGTTTTTAGGGACCTTCTATTTGTTTCCTTTTCTAGCAGAGTGATGAATGTACTTCCCATTTGTTCTTTCTCTTCCCTTTTTCTAGAGAGATCTAGAATAGGTGGTGGGAGGATTAGCATCATGGTTGTATTCATGCTACCTCCCTAATTGAATTTTGGGAGAGTTTGGGAAAGCCTCCAGTGAAGACATCTTTCCTACAGGTGGCCTGGGATATAGGGCCTATTTTCATTATTTGGAACCTTTGGCTAGAAAGGAACCATAGGGTTTTTTGTGGATCCAAATTAGAGAGTATTTAGTTGTGGAAGAAGAAAATTAGCATACTTTAGGAGACTATTTTTGCTAAGTGTGATATGTCTAAAAATATTGATCTTGGTGATTATGTTGTTGTGAGGAATTTGAACCTAGGGGATAGTAGAAGGGGTTGCATTGCTATAAAAAGAACCTAACATGCCAAGCAACGGGTTTTTCATGATGGGAGGTGGATGCCTCACCTGGTTGGGGTCTTGAAGATTAATACAGATGGATATTCTCATGGGAACCCCGAACATGTTGGTATTAGTGGTATAGGTAGAGGTAATGATGGTGCAATTTTTTTCTTCTCTATTTACAAAGGACAACACTCTAATAATTTGATGGAGGCCCTTGCTATTAAGATTGCAGTTGAGAGAGGTTTCTCTTTAGGTTGGAGGAGGATCATCTATGAGTTAGATTCTTAGATTGTTGTGGATATGTTGAACAACCAGAGTTTGGATGATGTTAGTTGGAAATTAGCCTCAGTGGTCAAACATATTCTAAGTTTATGTAGTTCCTTGGATTTTGTCTCCTTTTGTCATATACCAAGAGAATGGAATGGAGTGGTTGACTATTTGGAGAAGTGGGCTTCTAAGAATGTGGATGGTTGGGACATTAGTGGAAGGGATGAGTTGCCTTCTGATTATCTTGAGACCTTAGAGAGGTTATTATTGGAGGACAAAAATATGTAGTGCTTTTGTTGGTTTTTTTGGCTAGGTTCCTGGTTTGGTTGGCCTTTGGCCTTTTCTCTATATCTTGGATTTGATTGAATAAATTTTTACCACTTTTTTTAAAAATAGGAGACGGTGACTTAGTTAGATAAAAAATAATTTATTTAATTAAGAGTTGAAATGTGATGAATTTATTTAAATACAGATTATTTAATTAAATGATTAGCAAAGGAGATGATTTAAGATGAAGCGGTGTTAGTAATCAAGATCAAGTGTATAAGATCAATTGGTACATTTTCCATGTCTACAAAACTTAAAAATTCAACACTTATTAACTTCACAACCACACTGTTTTGTTATTAAGTCTGAACATGAAATGTAGATAACATAAAATAAAATCAACACAAAGAAAACCAAAATTTTACATGGAAAACCCAATGAGGTAAAAACCATGGTCAAGATTAACTCACAATATAAATTAGTTCCAAAACCAAATATATAAGGCTCACTGTCTAGATACAAAAGCTCATTGCTTACAAGGAGGCTCATTGCCTACAAAATATTACAAAAAAAAAAAAGGCTTCACAACCAAAAATGAGCTGATGAGAGTGCACCTAATAAGTGTTGATATAGTTCTAGTGATGCGTAGAAAATTGACTTGACACACTTCATCATATTCACACTTCTTCTCCTTCACATTCACAACTGCCTCATCGATCACATAATATTAAAAAAAAATCCAACATATATACTCAATCTATTCACAAGCATCAATTGGGTCAGCCTAATTAGATGCATTTCCTTGTTTACCAAAAGTACCAACTGTCGACTTCAAGTATTTACAAAATATTTCCAACAATAAATCAAAACATGTATCATTCTTTATCATGTTGATATAGACCTAAGATAGGTCACACATAGATCCACATAACAAATATTGATTCACCATATCACAACTTATTCATGAAGTCGGCCATAAATAGACTTAATTGCAAAAAGTAATCATCAGAATAATGCCAATACATCGTATGAGCACTAGAGAATGCGATATTTTGAACATACATGCTTCTAGCAACCATAAAATATTTCCCAAATCTGCAAGAAACAACTATCAACCATGGAGGATTGCATACTAAAATACAGGAGGGTGTAGCTTGTATATCAGTTCAGATACCAGACCAAAATAATAGATCAAGCACTGAATTATACTTGCAATCACAATCATGGTAACATCAATGACAACCCAAAACCATAGATATAGTCATTCTTATTCATTCTTCCAACAAAGGGGACTATTTTGAACATATCTAATACTTAATGTAAACCCAATAGTGAAAAACAAGGTAATACACCTAATAGTTCTAATGTGGACACTATTGACACATCTCAATGATATTGTCAAGGTAGGATAAGTTCTTTAATATAATGTGAAACTAATAAGGTATGTTCAAGTTACAAGTAGGGTCCACTAAGACACCATTGACACAAGTCTAAAGAAAACAACAATCTCAATATATACATGAGACCTTGTTTTCTATTTTGAGGAATATCTTGAGGGTAGAATATAATTTAGAAATACAAGGGTGATGAATAAGGGGTATATTAATAGAAAGAGGATATAGAAGGATATATACAAGATGGATGAGGATTTTGGAGGATGGGAATGATATTGTATACAATTAATGGAACTTTATCTATATCCAAGAACAAATTGATAAATTTAGGAGAAGGATATATTGTGGAGGTTATTAAGGTGATAAAATAGGTGAAGTGGGTCTAGGTGAGGAAGATACCACCACATCAACATAGTTGGAAATTAAGTGTTGAGGAAAGGGGCTAGTGAAAAATTTTAAGTTAGAAATAAGGGTTGACACTAACTATAATTTATTTGATGAAATTAACCCCTTATACCTATATTATATTATTATAGATTCTATCATAGATTAAGTGCCATAGAAACATAAACCTAGTTTCATGTCAATTTTGTTGACATGATGGTATTAGTAAAAGGATTTGGGATCATAAAAGTATGGTAAGTATAGTTTAGGGTTGAATAGTTGAATAGAAGGGAGGTTGATAAGGTTATGAGTGAGGAATTGATGAAGGATGAAATACAAGGGATAAAATAACTTCATCTATTATTGGTTACCCCATGAATGAAGGGAGAATGATAGGTTAGATGAGTAAGATGAAGGTTTTGGTAAACTTGTTTAATGGTTGGATTAAGCATGGGGTTAGGATCAAATAAGTTATTAGTGTTCTTATTTGTAAGAGTATTGTTTTCTTGATAAAAATATGAAGCTAATGAAGAAGTAGGAGAATTAGAGGTGGAGGATGGATTCAAAATCTGAGCACCATATATAAAAACTATAATTTAAGATAGTATAGTGTGTAGAAAAAGAGGGATATTTATGTAAGAGAATTTAATAATGAATCTTCATGAGAATATTCCCAATAAATACCCTCTATACTTTAGAGTTAGGAATAATATAAGAGACTTGAGAGAGAATGTATTGGTAAGAAATATGAAATTTATCACCTCCTAATTTGGTATTTATCTACAATATACAAGGAAGACAAAAGTAACTTGTAGGCCTATGATTATTTGAACTTGTATTCCATGAAAATATACATAAGCATTCAAGAGAAATAAATATATATTTTTGTACAAATAAATAGTAGAACCATTCTAAATCCATTTTCTTAAGGGAATTTGAATTTAAATAAGTAGAAATTTATCATCACTCTAATGATTAATACATGTGAATATATGAATTTCCTATCACATTATACATATCAAAGTTTGTTATAATGAATTATGGCGGGATTGGGTGAATATGTTGGCTAAAGACAGAGGGGTATGGAGGAGGTCTAGGGTTTTATCCTCTAGCATAGAAGATAAAAGGAGAGAGGGTCATTTTAATTATGTTGATCCAATGTCTTGAATTATTTAGAACAGGACAAGGTTAATAATGGAGGTTGGGAGATTAAGGGTAGGAGATGTTGACATCATAAAAATAGTATGCGAGAGTGGAAATGATCAGGAATGGTTATAGTGGTACGTGAGAAATAGGTGAGATAATTGAAGGTTAAGGGTTGAGAGGGTGGAACATAAGAGGAGGTAAAGTAGTTGGCCAAATGGATGAGATCAAAGCAAGGATTCCAATAGAAGGAGAGAAAAAATGGTAGGTTTCTTAGTAGGATGAAAAGGAATAGGCATATAAATATGGGCAAAAGAATCTTGATTGGTAGGAAAGGGAAATGAGGTATGTTGGGAAGGAGGGATGAAGCAGAACTAGGATGTTTAGAGGAATGAGAATGAAAATTCTATATTATATTGTATAATATTTATAGCTCCTTAAGATGGGTGATGAGGTGGTTTCTTAAGGAGTCTACAAGGCAAGAGGCTGAGTAATAGGTGATATTTTGGTTTAAAATATAGGAGGTTTAAAAATTTACATTTTAAATGAGGGTTTGAAGATTTATATTAAATTATGGTTTCAATTAGAGTTTAAAGATTTATATGAAATTAGGGCTTGAAGAAGTATATGAAATTAGGGTTTGAAGATTTACATGTATAAATTAGGATTTAAAAATTATATGTAAAATTAGGGGTTTCAAAATATAATTTAAATTTGGAAATGAAGAAATTATAATGTGTAAATTACAGTCAAAATTATATGTATAATTGAACTGTATTTTTTTGTGGGAGGGTTTCTCTCTTGCACTTCTAGGGTTTGTCACCTAAAAGGAGAAACGTATCCCACAAAAACTTGGAGGTTCACTAAAGAATAATGCTAGTATGATTGAATTATGTATAAATTTAATGTCCTAAGTGCAAAGAAATGCTAACAGATAATGAATGTTAATGCAAAACCTAAGAAATGCAATTTTTTTGAAAACATAGTGATGTATGCAAAATGATCTAGAAATGCAAGCAAACAATAACAAAATTAAACAAGATTGGAGAGGTGCACCTAGAAATTGAAATGTGATGTAGAGAGGCTCTGGAATCCTACATATTTTTTAGTTGAAGCCAATTGGGACACTTAAGCCAAGCTAGGTGACTTAGTCCTATTTTAGGGAGATTCTGTCGAAACAAGTTTCTACCAAATGGGTACTCATAAATGTAAAAAATCAAATTTTAGGCCTGGAAATGGGAATAATTCACCACAGATGGTGACTTAGTCCACTTGGGAATCTCAAGAAGTTTGAGATAGGAATCTGTAGCTTTTAGTCTCCACTTCCCTTCCTAATAGGTGTCTGATTCAAATTTTGTAGAAAATGAGCTGAAAGAGGTCTCCAAGCTTCACTTAGGGCTTTGTTGACTTGAATGACTTTGATGGATTTTTTACCACTTTTTAACACCTTTCTCTTTCACAAATCTACATACAAAACCTGCAAAACATGCATGCAAAGAGGGGGAAAAAGGTTAAGGGTTAGAGAATAGGGGTTTGCCTTGGTCAAACCCCACTTTGCTAATTAAAACCTAGAAAATGAAATGAAATAAAGAGAGAATGATGAATGAATAACATGCAATGTCACAAACCCACCAAACCCTTGATGTTGAAATTTGAAGATATGCAACAAGATGCTCCAATGGATGCTTGAAAGTGCTTAAAATGCTTGAGAATGATTAAGAAAATGCTTGAATAATGAAATGGAAAATTGAAGATTTTAGGAAATGAAAACTGAGGGGAAAAACCTTTATTTATACTTGATTTTCTAATATTTCTCGAAAATAACACATCACAGACCGACTATAAGATCAAGAGAATAAAATCCCACTAGAAAATTAAAATAATTTTTATTTTTGTGCCTAGTGGGACTAAGTCATCCCAGGTGGCAACTTGGTCCCACTAAGAAAATTTTACTGGGTGTCAGGGATTGAAGTGTATTTAATGAGGTTTAATGGGAATATTCTCAAAAATACACTTAAGTATGGTCGAAAAGTAAATTAAGGGGTCATTTAAACATAAGAAAGGGTTGAATTATTGATGGCAAATCTAGAAAAGCATGAGAGTTTGTTACAACTCTTTACAACACTTTGAAATAAGACTCGGTAAGTGATAAAATGGGGTTATTTAAGTGAATTATAATGAAAGGGTCCAAGAAAAGTGTGAAAGTGGGTTACAACACTTCACAACACTTTTACAAGACATCCTAGAAATCTTAATGATTCTCAAGGGTCCAAGACCTAATGTAAATGTGTTGACCACATTACTACATTAAATATAGGAAAAATCAAGCCAAAGTCCATGAGAGAGACTCAAGTGAGCATAAAAATGTCCAACTATACATTTTTTGGCAACACAATAATTAAGGTTTAAAAAAAATAAAAATGGAATTGAATAAATTACAATGTATAAATTAGGGTTTGTAACATAGAAAAAGTGAAACCCTAAGATTTTACCCCTAGGATTTGGTACTTTTTCAAATGGTTCATTAGATATTTTGAATGCCAGTGGGGGTTTGATGGATTTCGAAAAGGTGTGTAATTGAATTACAATGTGAAAGGTGAGGCAACCTACCCTTAACCAAATATGGAAATGTCCTAATAATGAAATGCAATGATCTAATTGACTTCATGATGCAAATAATCACTTTAACATAGAAATAATAGATCTAAAATATCACAAGAAAAATCAAACAATAGAAACAAAAAGGGGAGGACACTGTGCACATGTGATACAAGTTTCAACCTTATTTTTGAGGATGTTTCCCTCTGAGGGTGCCACTATCCTACTAGGTATTTTTAAAATTTTCTTTCGCAGTCCTTTGATGTCAAATCTACAATTGTATTTCCCATCTACAAATTTTTTGGATCACTACCAGATATTTTTGTAATTGAGTTTCCATGAGTTTTCAAGACCTAGGGTTTTGAATGCAACAATGAATAATTGACCTTCAATATTCTTTAGATCTGAAGCCACCCTTTAATGGCTTCCTTGAAGGACTGAAGTCATACACATCTCCTCATGGACTTGATATTTCTTTCTTGATTGGCTTGTGTAGACACTAAAAATTGTCCTAGGCCTGCGACTCCTAATTTCTCCATGATTTCCCCTTTCACTCTTCATGATTAAATAATTTTAATTATTTAATTAATTCATTTCTATCTTAATTCCTCCTTGATTAATTACATAAATTATATTTATTCAATTACGTCACTAATGTCTTTCCTCTATAATTAAATAAACTTTATTTATTTAATTATTTCCATGTTCAACTATAATTAAATAATTATATTAATTATTTGTCACAAATTAATTAAATTTTATTTAATTAATGATTCATCTTTCTCTCACTTTTTTAATTAAATTTCTATTTAAATAAAGAGTTAACTCATCTTTTCCTTTTGCAATGAGATAATGTTTCCATTATTTCAAAATGAAAATTCTTTTTCGAACTAGCTATTTTTTTCAATTAATTTACTCTTGCTCTTTCACTTTCGATCTTATCATGTCTTGTATCAATTAATTGCAGCCATTAATCAAACTAAAAATCAATTGATCTTGACCACCTGTTTCATAACCTCCCTATTATCAATCCTCATCTGTTGACCTTGGAATATTTCTAGATGACTAATCTCATCTGGCCATTTGAATGATTGTCCATAAAATAAGCCAATCTCTCCCATTTTAACATGAACAACCATTATCTCCAAATTTCTTGCTTACAATTTGTAGATATTTTCATAAGTTAGACTACAAATCTAAGGGCATATTTTCAAAAGAAGGAGAGACAAGAGAAGGAATCAACTTCAATGGGGAGTGTTCTATTTCATTTTCTTGCATTTTGATTTCTCTCCTTGTTTGTATTCTCTTGTTTTAGATTGGGTTTATAGTTTAGAACTGTTGGTTGTCACTTTATCTTGTAATCTTTCTAGATGATTAATCTCATCCATTTTTTCGAATTGAATTATCATATTATCCTACCTATTTGATGAGACTATTCCCATGAAGTGTCACAGGGCCAACTCTAGATTGGTTTGCACATCTTCCTCCATGGATTAGAACATGGATTAATCACTTTGCCTTCAATATTAAAAATGATATCACCCTTGCAAAATTGAGCACAACCAAACAAGAAGAAGGGGAATCACTTGCCTCGTTTTACCAAAAATGGCGAGGCTTGGTTAGTAAATTCCCTTATCACATTCTTGAGAAACAATTGGTCACCATTTTTGTTGAAAATATTGACAAAGAGATGACGAGTAACCTACAAATTAAATGTTGCACAAATTTCAATGAAATCTTTGAGAAAGGTGTCCTTATTGAAAAAGGTGTTATCGCAAAAGGACTAGTTAAGTTAAATAAAGAAACTTCAAAGCTCAATAATGATAGAAACAAATACTAGTCCTGAAACAAGAATGTCACGAATGAATGGAGTTATTGATGCAAAAATGATAAACAAAGGTTTAACCATTCAAATTAGATGTCCTTCCACATCAAATACATCCAACGTTCCAAACACCCTTGAAGCACAAGGTAAAAAAAAATGCTAAACATAGTCCAAAACAATCAACAACATAGAGGTCCTCCCAACACCAACAGAACATACACCCCCTTGGGTGAACCTATCAAATCGGTCCTTAAAAACTTTTGCAATCTAATGTCATTACATTACCAGATATCAAGAATTATGAACCATCATTGATCAAACCTGATTGGTGGAAAAGGAATGAATACTGTGAATGCCACCACAAGAAAGGACACAAAACAACTAGATATTGGACACTCAAGAATATCATCCAAGACCTTATCGAGAATAGACCTATATTTGTAGGAGATTCACAAGGAAAAACCAATACTGATCATACCATATTCAAAACTCCCTTACAAAACCATGATAAAGGAAAAGCCGCCAATTCAGGGAACAACAATAACACTAATATGCCTTCGTCAAACATGATTACAACAGTATCATCCTTAATGTGAAACCCTTTGATGATCTCATTGCCACTATTACCATAAACAAGCCAAGTTTAGAATGAGCTATTACTACTTGCAGATCCAAAATAACTATTCTAGGACCATCTTCCAATTCACAACCAAAAAGGCAATACAATCTCCTAGACCAATGAGGAAAGATTCCCGCACAAACTTCCATTTTGGAGCTCCTCTTATTATCACCACAACACAAAGCCATCCTTTATAAATCATTGCAAGAAACATTCCTACCTAACCTAGATGTCAATGAATTTCAAGCCATGATTGGATACTTAGCTATGCCATACCATGTCACCTTCTCTGAATGAGACTTTTTCGCACCAAAATCTAATCATAACGACCTCCTACATATTGAAGTCTATGTTAATAAACACAAGATCAGACGAGTCTTAGTAGATGGTGGAGTAGGTCTAAATTTTTTCTCACTAAAATTGGTGAAAGAATCGAGATACTCTGTAAATTGTATTGATCAAACCAAGAAAATTGTGATCAAATCTTATGATGATGCTGAATGTTCTTCTGAAGGTATAATTTCACTTCTTGTGAGAGTTTTCCCACTAATACAAGACACAATATTTCATTTCTTGGACTTGGATTTTCATTACAATCTTCTCGTTGGCCACCCATGGATTTATGCCATGAGGTCTATTCCATCCACCTACCACTAGTGCCTCAAGTTCCCATACAATGGCATTGTAATCACTATTCCAAGTGACCCTAATCGTTTTCAATATTGTTCAAACCTAAAAGGAACTATTGAACATCAAGTTCCCATAAATCAAGAGGCTTCATCTTCCACCTCATCCTACTACATTGATACATCTGACCTTGTCAAATCATCCACTCCATTCACCACACCATCAAACCCTAATGACCAATTCTATGATATAAGATGTGGAGAATACTGCATGAATAATTTACTGGAAAATGAAAATGATATTGTTGCCAAGAAGGTTCAAACTTCTAACAATGTCGTCAAGACAACTATAAAGGGAACACAAAATGATGGTTGTGCTTGGATTGAAACCTTTTGGGATCCTGACACTATATCCACCTTTTCCCTATCTACTTCCAATCAATCCTCCCATGTCCATGATAACCCACTCCTTGATCAAGATTCCTTTAGGGATATTCAATCATCATCCTTCCATCCCACCTACCTTGGGTTAGGGTATGCATCCCCTACTATCACCTCTACTAAGCCATCTTTCCAAGTCATTAAGGATGTGCAAGCCTCCTTCAATGTTAAAAGTAATGAAAAGGATAGTCCCAAAGATTCTATTGATGGAATTGCCACTCCTTTTCATATGCCAAACGTTCCTATCACACCATCCATTTCACCCATCTCACTCACATCCATCCACATTATAGACATGGATCAACAAGTCATATCTCAAGAAGTGAATAAAGATAAAGCTTAGGAATTAAAGATGAAAGCGCCTTTTACAAATGGAGATCTAGTATCAAAATAAAGAATACAAAGAAAGAGCGATCAAGAAAATTCCTTTAGCTAAATACAAATGCTATTGGACAAGTAAAAGATACAAGTAAAATTCAAGACTAAGAAAAAATAAAAATTGTGCCTCTTCATCAAAAATAACTGGGGGCATCTATCA
The DNA here is from genome assembly GCA_007258455.2 of Sequoia sempervirens. Classification (NCBI taxonomy): domain Eukaryota; kingdom Viridiplantae; phylum Streptophyta; class Pinopsida; order Cupressales; family Cupressaceae; genus Sequoia; species Sequoia sempervirens. The sequence continues at coordinate 27,237 of VDFB02017483.1, forward strand.
AAAGAATGAAAATAAGAAAAAAAATGATCTCCAACTATGCCTCTCCATCAATAAAAATTGGAGGCTTCTATCAAAGAATAATTCCAAAAGAAGAGCTTGTTGATCCAATGTTGCCATCAACACTTTCACTCATTCCATATGTGTTGTTCCATCCATTCATAATCACACATCTGTCACATCATTCAATGTACCTTTGACAATGACCCCTTAATGTACTCTATCTCACTGGTCGCCCAAACTCCTTTTCATCTAAAGCCCGATGGCCCACATAGTGTGCACAGTAGGGATCATACCATAGCCTCTTTCTTCCAACACATCCTGCATCCTTCATATTTTCCTCTTGCACTCCTCATCTAGATTAGATCCTTTCATCCAGGCAGTCATCCAAACATAATCAAGGTATCATCACAATAGCATATGGATCTAGTGCTTATTAGCTTTCTACTCCTGAAGGAAAGCCATTGTATGAACATATCAACAACATGCACCTTCACAAGTATTACACTTGATTCTCAAAGTAATCCCCTTAAAAAGTAAAAAATATAAAAAATTAAAATAATAGTAAAGAGAAATAATTTGTCAAAAAGTTAAAACCACTTTAGTGGTGCTTTGGATAAGTACCATGGTGAAAACTTGGAAAATAGGCGACATGTGTATTTAGTCTATGTTCCTTCATCTACTATCACTCCATCTATTCTTTCATCCTTTCCACTCTTCAATTCACACATAAAACTTTCCCACCATAAAGCTTCATCATCCTTTCCATGGCCTGAGAACCACCGACATTTGGTATCCTGATTATCCTTTGCATTAGTTCATTACTTCCCCTTGCACATAGTAAAGTGGTCCTACACCTGACAAGGGGAAATTCCTTGAATTAGGGATTCATGGGAAACAACATGTGGTATCAACCTTTTCAACCATCGAAAAACTGAAAAAAATCATTAAAACATCAAAAAAACCAAAAAAATGATAAAATATCAACAAGACAAAAAAATTAAAACATTCAAAAACAAACAAAAAAATAAAATATTCAAAAAAAGAAAAAATACAAATATTCCCAAAAATCCAAAAAATAATCAAAACATGTCAAAACCAAAAACATCCAGATAACTTTCAAACAATCCTAAAAATAAAGTTAGAGTCAGTAATGTCAGTCTTTGTCATTGTCAAACTACATTGCCTCTATCATTGGATGTAGGCAAGGTCATTTGTCGATGTGCCCCTGAGGAAATATGTTAGTCCTTTAGGTTTTGTCAAATAAAATCACGATTCAGTCCTTTGTCATTGAAATAAAGTCAATAGTCATGTTGAACTACTTTTCCTCTACGACTAGATGTAGGCAAGGCCATCTGTCGATGTCCCCCTGAGACATTAGTCTAGTCCTTTTAGGTTGTTCGAATAAAATTATGACTTAGTCTTTTTCCGAATAAGGAAAATCCAAGTTGTGTTGAACTATGAGGTCTTTGTGTGTATAACATAGGCAAGGCCATCAATCGATTGACCCTCGAGGCCACCTAGGCCAATCCTTTAGGTTTTGTCGAATCCAATCTTGTTCTTGGTCTACAAGCAATCTTCATTCAAACTAAATCATGAATCAACAAAAAAATGTAACCAACAAATCTTCAACCAATCTTCAACTGCTCATCTTATCACCAGTCAATCGATCAATCATCGATCTTATATCAGAATGGGGCATTATGCCACTTGTATCATTCGATCTTATCACTTGTCTTTTATCAGGATGTGTCCTTCCTAAGATTAGGCTTTGGTCAATCTGGTCATTTACCTTAAGTAGGATGTGTCTTTCATGTAGTTAGGTATCTTGTCAACACTTGTCACTTGGTTACCTTTATCAAATGTGCCCCTTTCCTTAAACAGGATGTGTCCTTCCTAAAACTAGGCATTGTCACATCAATCAACCATCAAATCAATCAATCTTATCAATTAAATCTTGTCATAATCAAGATGTGCCCTTCCTAAAACTAGGCATAGACAATCAAATCAACTCGTCAACCTTTGTCAACCTATCATCAATCCTTCTCATCTTATGAATAAATTTTTTTCATCTTGGTCAACCTATCAATCAACATTGGTCAAAAAATCAATCAATCTATCATCTTGGTTATCTTGTTCAACCTAATCAATCATATCAAACAATCTTATCAAAACTATTGGCAAGCACTGTCTCTTTGGCAAACACTTTTTTGGTCTAGATTTGTCTTATCTTTTTTATTAGTTTTGGGTCATTTTACTAGTTACCTTGAGGATGTCCTATTAAAGGATTTAGAGGAATAATGATGGATCATGACCTCTTTTCTTTGCTTGGTGTCTGTGGTTTGTCTTGGCAAAAATAGTAGGATAATTGGGTCCTTAGTATGAGTTGGGGCATTCCTTGTCTTTTAACTTCTTGTCTCTCGCAAATGGTCACCTTGAACACCTTGGTCTATGTCATACCATGGTGTTTGTGTTTCATTTGTGACACTTATGGTGCCCAATGAAGATAAATATAAAAATGTAAGCATGAAAGTTGGTCCCTTATCACCTCCCATCTAATCATCTATCTCCTTTGTCCCTTTTCATGCTAGCATCCATCTTCTTCACACTAACATCCTCCATCCACAATCGTCCAGATGGCCTACAAGTTGAATTCTTTTCTTGTTAGTGCATCAAAGTTTCTATTTGGAATAATTTCTCAATTTTTTTGAAAATTTGAAACATTTTCCCAAGGGGGCATACCTATACACTGAGTTCACTCAGGCATCTTGGGGCATCTTTTGACTAAATTTCTTTGACACAATGTGATAAAATACATTGTATCAAAGAGGGGGAAAATGTAGACACTAAAAATTGTCCTAGACCTGCAACTCTTGATTTCTCCATCATTTCCCCTTTCACTCTTCTTGATTAAATAATTTTAGTTATTTAATTAATTCATTTCTATCTTAATTCCTCCTTGATTAATTGAATAAATTATATTTATTCAATTACATCACTGATGTATTTCCTCTATAATTAAATAAATTTATTTATTATATTGTTTCCACATTCAACTATAATTAAATAATTATACTAATTATTTAATTATTCACTACTAGCTTTTTTGTCACAAATTAATTAAATTTTATTTAATTAATTATTAATCTTTTCTCTCACTTTTTGAATTAAATTTCTATTTAAATCAAAAACTTAACTCATCTTTTCCTTTTGCAATGAGATAATGTTTCCATTATTTCAAAATGCAAATTATTTTTTGAACTAACTAATTTTTTCAATTAATTTCCTCTTGCTCTTTCACTTCTGATCTTATCTTATCTCATCTTGATTAATTGCAGCCATTGATCAAATTAAAAATCAATTGATCTTGATCGTCTTTTTCGTAACCTCCCTATCATCAATTTGCATCTGTTGCTCTTGGAATATTTCTAGATGATTAATCTCATCCATCCATTCAAATGGTTTTCTATAAAAGAAGTCATTCTCTCCCATTTTTACATGAACAAACATTATCTCCAACTTTCTTGCTTACAATTTGCAGGTATTTGCATAAGATAGACTAAAAATTTGAGGGAATATTTGAAAAATAAGGAGAGACAAGAGAAGGAATCAACTTCAATGGGGAGTGTTCTATTTCATTTGCTTGCATTTTGATTTCTCTCCTTGTTTGTATTCTCTTGTTTTAGATTGTGTTTATAGTTTAGAAGTGTTGGTTGTCACTTTATCTAGGCTAGGTTGATTTCCCCATCTTATAGCTTGAATGACTTGAATTTATTGTACATATAAAAATGGTTAGCCTTCACAAACAATATGAAAACATAAACATGAACACACTCACATACATTTTGACATGATGGTGGATCTTGAATTTCTGCAATGAAACTCTAATGGTTGCTCTTTACTTTGTGAATAATGCTCTTGATAATTGATTGATCATAAGTTCTCCTTAATGCTTCCTAGATGATTTGAAGTGATGCAATAAGTAGGTATTTATATGCTATCATTCTAATTTCTCAAAAATTAAATCTCGATGGTCGAATTTAGACATTTGAATTTTAAAAAATAAATTGTCAATACTGACATATTTGAGTTTGGAGCCAAAATAGGGGGACACAGGCGCCTAAGGTGCCACTATCCTAGCCATATTTTGGGGAGTTTAAAGAGTCAGGGGAAATTATTAAATGAGCATTTTTTTATGCTTGAAAATTATCACAAAATATTTTAATTTAGACCATAAAATGCATAGTCGGTGTTGGCATGGTGCGATGGTTTATAGTTGGCATTGTTGTTCTTTCCACCAAGGTTCAAACCCCGTTGGGGTGGTATTCTTGAATGGTTGTATCCGGTTCATAGCTTTGGTAAAAAGTGTTTACCCCTTGGATTAAAAAAAAAGACCATAGAATGCATAATTTAGGAAATTAGGAGTTTAAATAGGTCCAATAAATTAAGGGGGGGGGGAATTTTGACTAAAATTGTCAAGGGTGACTATTTACGACACTACATTTAGCCCCCACTTTAGTGAGAGTATGAACATACACTCAAACTCACACTAAAGTAGAAAATATATTTCAAGAGGGGTCTAATTGTCCAACTGTTGAAGAGATAGGATAAAAATGAATCTAGGGAGATAGTCAAGCCCCCAAGATCCAATATCCCACGGTAAACCAACATAATCACAAAGGAACACACACATGTGTGATATGCAATGAGACAACATACACAAACATGCATGCCAAAAAACATGAACCATATACGATGAAAAAAATGGCATGTAGAACATAAAGATCTGATGATGAAATGAAAACAAACATGATGTAAACACAAAGAAGACACACAAAAAGGCATACAAAAAAACACAAGGTTAGTAGCAAAATGATTTGAGTCAATAAGGTAAAGAGACCTCAATCTTAAATTATTTCAAATACCAAATATTATCCATTGGATAAATGTTAGCTCACATGAGGACTAGAAAGTTCTGTTATGCCACATCACTCATGAAACATATGGCTCCATTTTCAAGCAAGGTGTGTTTTGCTAGGTGGGAATGTTAAAAGGTGTTCATGACTCACGCCACAGTAAAGTTTGATATTTTCTAGGTGAATCACAAATTGAAATGCACACAAGTTAATGAAGTTCAATATCACTAGGTGAGCCCCCAATACAAGTTAGAAAAATGAGAAACACACTAGGTCTAGTGAGGACCATTTTTCACTAGGTGTTTACCCATGACAACCATACCAAAAGTTATACTCCATGATAACTTTGATAAGGTGCTACAAAATGTTCAAAGTTTTATGTCAATGCCACACTAAGTTCAACATGTGCAAATAAATTGGAACTCACCTTAGTCAGTGCATAAAGTTTAACGTCTCAAGGGATGAACAAAACTCACCTTAGGGGGTGTGTAAACAATAATAGGATAAGGTAAAAACTTGAGGGGTGTTATAACAACACCACCACAAGAGATGATTCACAAAATCAAAGGGGATTTTCCCAATACATGAGAGGGTCATGTAGGTATGTGGCGACTAATCATGCTATACTGTACACCCCAGCATGTATCCTTGTCGGGGTTTGAGGTTGGGCAGGGCCTTGGGTGGGGTTTGGGGTAGGTATCCCCCGAGAAAATTTTTCCTCCTACTTTTTCGCGTCATCGAAAAAGGGAAAAATCAACGAAAAAAGAAAAAAACCCAATTTTGTAGAACCCTAATCTAGAAGCTTCTAAGCTTGTTAAAAATGGGTTCAAATGGGGGTTATAGTATGATGAAAAACATGATTATTCACAAGATTGTAATAGGTTTTTGCACTGGATAATAAAATTATTGGATGGCTGTGGTTTGGTGGATGTAGCCTGGATTGGGTAAACCACATTAAATTCTATATGTTCTAATTTATTCTATGTGTGTTTTAGTTTCTCTGTTTCTTAATTAAATCTACATTTAATTGTTAGATATCTGCCATTTCTAACCCTAACAAGTGGTATCAAAGCAGGTTGTGTTTCGATTATTGTCTATAGGAATGTCTCATGGTTGAGTGGGAGTAATGGTAGATGGGGGTAAGAAGGTTGAGAAGTTTAATGGGAATAAATATCAGTTATGGAAGATGCAAATGGAGGACTACCTCCATCAGAAGGATTTATGGTGGCCATTGGAAGGGAAAACCAAGAAACCCACAACAATGTCTAATGAGGACTGGGATATTTTGGATAGAAAGGCTCTTGGCAGTATTCATTTATGCCTGGCACAATCGGTGGCATTCAATATTACAAAAGAAAAGACAACTCAAGAGTTGATGGAAACCTTGGCAAAGTTATATGAAAAGCCTTCCACTTCGAATAAGGTATTTCTTATGAAGTGTTTATTTAATATGAAAATGGTAGAAGGTGGGCCAGTTACTGATCATTTAAATGAGTTTAATAGGGTCACCAGTCAATTAACTTATGTAAAAGTAAAATTTGATGAAGAATTTAGGGCTCTTTTGATTTTGTGTTCTTTGCCTGAAAGCTGGAATAGCTTGGTAATGGTCGTTAGCAATTCTATTTCTAGTTCAAATACATTAAAATTTGATGATGTTGTTGGTGTTATTTTGGGCGAGGAAATTCATAGGAAAAGCTCAAGTGGAACATCCACATCAGGTAGTGTTTTGAATGTAGAAAGCAGGAGCAAAAAAAAGGAGAGAGGAAACAATTCTAGAAATCATGGGAAGTCATGAGGAAAATTAGAGGATAGAAGGTACCAATCTAGAGACAAGAGGGATTGTTGGTACTGTGGTAAGCTAGGTCATTTAAAGAAAGATTGTTGGTCTCAGAAAAATAAAGGAGACAAAAAGGAAGGAAGTAAAGAGGAAAATGTGGTAAGTTATAAATCTGATGAAAATGCTTTGATTCTTTCCCTTGATAATGTTGATGATTCTTGGGTGTTAGATTCAGGGGCTTCATTTCATGCTACCCCCCATAGAAGTTATTTTCTTGATTATGTCCAAGGGGATTTTGGGCCCATTTTTTTAGGAGATAACGAACCCTATCATATTGTTGGAAAGGGAAGAATCAAGATTAAGTTGTAGAATGAGAATCATTGGCTACTACATGAGGTAAGGCATGTTCCAAAATTAAGCAAAAATTTAATTTCAGCAGGGCAACTAGATGATGAAGGTTGTGTTGTTACATTTAGTAATAAAAATTGGAAGGTCACAAAGGGTGCCTTAGTGGTAGCAAAAGGTGTGAAAGTAGGAACCTTATATCTTTGTATAGGTCATATTGTTCCTTTTACTTTAATTATTACAAAAAAAGGTCAATGTTTAGGAATAGTTATTACAATTCAACAGGTAGAAGATCATATAGTTGTTGTGGACTTTGAATCAGCACTGTGGCATAATAGAATTGGGAATATGAGTGTAAAAGGTATGAAAGTAACTTATTCAAATAATTTTTTATCAGGTCTAAAATGCGTTAATATGGATTTATGTGAAAGTTGTGTGTATGGAAAACAAAAGAGAGTAAGTTTTCTCAAGGATGGGAAGCAAAAGAAAGATGAGAAATTGGAGCTTGTGCATACAAATGTATGGGGACTAGCTCAGGTATATTCTCTTGGTGGCTCTCATTATTATGTTATATTCATTGATGATGCAACTAGGAAGGTATGGATTTATTTCCTTAGGTAGAAATCTGATGTATTTGAAACTTTTAAAAAATGGAGAAGCTTGGTTGAGAATGAGATGGGTAAAAAGCTAAAATGTCTCAGATCTGATAATGGTGGTGAGTATTGTAGCAAAGATTTGGAAGATTATTGTTCCTGTAATGGTATTCATAGGAAAAAAAATAGTTCCAAGGACTCCATAGGAAAATGGAGTGGTTGAGTGCATGAATAGAACAATAATGGAGCATGCACGGACTATGAGATTGCATGTTGGGCTACCTTTAAAAATGTGGGCAGAGACTGTAAACACTATTGTTTATTTAATTAATAGAGGTCTCTCTAATCCTTTGAGGTTCCTTTAATTAATAGAGGTCACACCTTAGGGAATATCACACATGACATCGCCACCAAGAGAGGACAAGTTATGGAACAAAAGACTTCATGCCTTAGGGCATACTAACCATAGCATTACCACCAAGGGGAACATCATATGCCAAGAAAGGTCACACTCTTAAAGGACATCAAGCCTAATATCACCACCAAAGAAACACTCACATAGATCAAGAAGGCCACACTTTGATTGATAGGATCACACTTCCTAGGAGATGTATGCTATCATCACTAAGAAGGGACCATTCTTATACAAAAAATGAGTGGGGGATTATATTCCCCCCTTAAAATGTTATTGTAAGTTTGCTACACTAACTTTTTAAGGAGATGAAGAGGAATCCCTTTCTAGAAGGAATTCACCTAGGACAAGGCTACCTAGCCTCTTTCCCCTAAGGGTAGGGACAAAGATGAGCCAATATGGATGTTGATATGCTACTCCTTGAAAAATGAAATATGATTGTATGAAGCCTAGTTTATACACCCATGCATAGTAGTGAGTATTATGTGATACTACCACTACTGCATGGAAAGGATCAACAACTAATAAGTTATTTGTCATAATTAAGTGAAGTTATTCTTGATGTTCTTTTTATTTGAAAAGGAAAATAACCAATACCTATTTTTTCTAGCATGTTGGGCTCTATGGGAACATGAATTCCTTGATCATTCTTTTACACCACATCCTTTTACATTATAGCCAAGTTATTTCAAAATTCCATAACCTTGTCCATAAATGGCTTCCATTTTTTTAAGAAGGTGGTTTTTCATAATCACTTTCATCATAAGTAGATGTGTAATTTTTGTTTTCCTCTTTTCTAGAAGTTGTGGAATCATATGTTTTTGACAATTCAATGATAGGTTGTGTTGATGCAATTACTGCTTCTTTCTCTTTCTTTGATTTTGATTGTATAAGCTTGCATTCTCCCATGAATGTAGGTGTAAAATCTAACAATTTCCAATCATAAATGAATAACTTTTCTAGGGATAGAAGGCTCCCATCTTTTTCCTCAACTTGTAAAGGTTCCACTTTTGTAGTTGATGTCAATGTTTGAAGATGATCCTTCATTATTTTTTTAGTTTGTAGAAAAATTTCAAATTTTGGATTATCTTTTATTGTGTAAACTTTATTGTTGTATATGTACTTCATTGAACAATGAAGCGTTGGAGGCACTCCATTCAATGCGTGAATCCATGGTCTACCCAAGAGAAGATTATATGAAATATCATGAGGCATGACATGGATATGATTTTATAATGTAACTTTACAAACTTTAACAAGTAATGTTATCACACCAAGCAGCTTTCTTTCCACTTTATCAAAAAAATTGATTGATAAATCAACAAGTTGAATTAAAGTTTTGTGTACACTCCAATTTTATCCAAAGTATTTACACTACAAAAATTGATCCCTAAACCATTTTCAGTAAGGGTACGTCTAATCCAAACCTTGTTAATAATAGCCATTATCCTCAAAGCATCATTTTTTTTGTAGTTATAAAGGGGTATCTCCTTTTGATGAAAGATAATGTCAAAATTAGATGGATTCATATTCTATATCAAAGCTACCACATCATTTGGTTGTGCACTATGAGATAACAACATTTTGCAAAACATTTTGAAGCATAGGTGATAGTTGAATTGAATCCCACATGGATATCTTAGCAAGAGTGTTACAAATTTTCTCAACAAGATCAAATTATTTACCACTATGCTACAGAATGTTAGGTGGGGATGGGAGGTATGGTTGAGGCGATGAAATGGACATTGGTTTTTATTTTGGTTGCTTATTATTTCTAGTATTATATGTGTGAGCTTCAATATTATAACTTGGAGGTTTATGAGGTCCTATAATGAGAGGTGACTTAGGAATTTTAGTAGTTCCAATGATTAGAGGATTCTTAGGAGGTACAAAATAAGTTTTAGAAGGTACAATTATCAAAGAAGACCTAATAGACAATTGTGCATTCATAACCTCAATGGATTTAACTTCTTTTTTATGATCTTATATTGAGGGGGGCTTTAATGTCACCTTTAGCATCTTAATCTATGCAATCCATCTTACTATCTTTTGAAATAAATGTATCAGTGGATTCATCCTCTTATGCCAAAATATCTTCCCAAGTGGGAGAAGCATCAGGAGAGGGACAAACAAGATTCTCATGACTCTCAATGATTGGATCTTCTAACACCCTAATACCTTTGTCACAAGTAGGAGAGGTATCAGGAGGAGGACAACTATGATTATCATGATTATCTATAATTGCATCCTATTGCACTAAAACATTCTCACTAGTGGGAGAGATGTTGGGAGATGAATGAAGACTAGGAAAAGTGACATTAAGAAATGTGTTAGTGATTTTATTCTCTTGCACCAAGATAGTCTCATAATTAGGAGAGACATTGGGAGAATTACTAACATGCTTGTTAATGACCTCATTTTTTTTTAATATATTGTACTCATAAGTAAGGAGATTATACTTATACAATCCATGCTTTACCATATCAAAACCAAATATTTGAAAAGGAAACATATTGTTACTTTCCTTATGGGTCAAGTGATCAAAATTAGGCAGTTCTATAAATAATATTGAAAAACAAACACTAGATCTGGACAAAAGAAACTAAGAGAGATTTTTCATAGAAATTTGAGATAAAAAAAAGAAAGACAAAAGGACCCAAGGTGCCTATATACTAGACAAGGTTTCACAAATTTCAAAGTGAGATTATTTAAGGTATTGTTTAGGGTTCTCAAATCCATGTTCAAACAAGTTTGATAGTGAATTGTTTTCCAAATTTTTCTAATTTTATGCTTGTGAAATTAAGAATGTAAACACACAACAATGTTGAAAATAAATGACAGTTTTGAAATGTAGAAACAAAATTTAGACAACAAAATCCAATAGAGAACATAGAAACAAAGATTTGATTCAAATTTTAGCCACAAAATATAGGATAAAGGTGCCCAAGGTGCCTATGTCCTAGATAGGGTGATTGGAAATTTAATATGTGATTGTGTTTGTTACTATTTAAGGCTCCCAATTCTGTGTACAAATAGGTTTGACAGTGTATATTTTTCCAAATTTTGTTGATTTTATGATTATGCAAATGTGAACAATAAATGAAAAAGATTTTAATGTAATTTTTAGATCTAAGATGCAATAATTAATTGATTTAAAGATGCCAAATTTTAAAAATGATGCAATTTTGAAATAAAATAATGCAAATTTTTAGTTGTTTGACCTAAATGAAAGATTTAATTTGAATATAATGAATAATTTTATATTTTAATGACCTAATGAATGCAATTCAAATGTAGATTTGATCTATGATGACTCAAACAAACCCTATTTCAACCTATAATGCAATATGATATGTAATTTTTTGAATTTTTATGCCTTTTTATGATGCAAAAATGAATCCCTAAATGAGAAATGCAAAACAATTCAATGCAAAACCTAGATCTAGGGTGAAATGCCTCAAATTTCAAAAGGTGTATAATGTTAGCATGTCAGGTTCACCAAAATGAAACATAAAAAGTGTGAAACCCTAATATTTTTCCCCTAGGATTTGACACTTTTTCAAATGGTTCGTTAGAGATTTGAATGGTAGTGGGGGTTTGATGGATTTGGACAAGGTGTGTGATTAACTTACAACTTGAAAGGTGAGTCAAACTTCCCTTAACCAAATTTGGAAATATCCTAATAGTGAAATGCAATGATCTAATTGACTTAATGATGCAAAAAATCTTTAGCATAGAAACAATAGATATAAAATGGACCACAAGAAAAATTGGATAGCAGAAACAAAAAGGGAAGGACATTGTGCAGATTTGGTACAAACTACAACCTGATTTCTAAGGATGTTTTCTCTAGGGACGTCACTATCCTAGTATGTATTTTTTAGATCTATTTATGTTTTCCTTTGATGTCATATCTACAATTTTGTTTCCCATTTGCAAACTTGTTAGATCACTATCAGATATTTTCACAATTAAGCTTTTGTGCATTTCCAAGGCCTAGAGTTTCTAATGCAACAATGAATAATTTATCTTCAATATTCCTTGAATCTTCTTCAAATCTGAAACCACTCTTTAATGGCTTCCTTAAAGGACTGAAGTCATACACATCTCCTCAAGGTCTTGATCTTTCTTTCTTGATTGGATTGAATGGATTTAATTTCTTGGAGACCTACAAAGGGATTTCATCCACAAAAAAATATGAAAACATAAACATGAACACACTTTTTGACATGATGTTGGATCTTGAATTGATACAATGAAACTCTAATGGCTACTCTTGACTTGTCGAATAATTATCTTGATAATTTCTTGATCATAAGTTCTCCTTAATGCTTCCTAGATGATTTGAAATGATGCAATAAATAGGTATTTATATGCTATTATTCTAATTTCCCAAAAATTAAATCCTGATGGCCAAATTTAAACATTTGAATTTCAAATAATAAATTATCGACACCACCATATTTGAACTTGGAGCCAAAATAGGGGGACATAGGAACCTAGGGAACCACTGACCCAACCCTATTTTTGGGAGTTTAAAGAGTCATGGGAAAAGTATTAAATGAGAACATTTGTTTTATGCTTGCAAATTATTGAGAACTATTTTAATTTTGGTCATATAATGTATAATTTAGGAAATTAGGAGCTTAATCAGGTCCAATAAATTGAGGGGAAAACATAGAGTGAAATTGTCAAGGGTGAAAATTTATGATGCTACAAGGTTTCATTAAATTACATATAAAATTAGGGTTTAAAAATGTAATTTAAATTTTGAAATTAATAATTACAATGTGTAAATTAGGGTTTAAAAAAATAATTTTTTGTTTGCAAACAGAGAAATTAAATTATTTAATTTAGGGTTTCAAAAGACAATTAAAATTAGGAAATGAAAAAATTCAAGGGCATACTCGTTAAAAATGACAAGATAGCTTGCAAGGGGTTGGGGATTGTGCAAGCCTTCATTTGAGCCTCTAGAATTTGTTGAATTATCTACATTGTAAACTCAAATATCCACCATTGTTGTAGAAAAAATATCAAAGAAATGAAAAAAAAAATGAGTCAAAAATTGTCATTTTTAGTTCATATACCTTTTTAAAAAATAATAAAATAATGTACCTTTGAGTGAAGGTCACCTTTTCTTTCAAAAATTTGATGTCCCAAGTTTGGGACCCATTATTGTGTCATGAATAGAGATAATTTCCTATCACACCATTAAAGAGGAATGGCCTTCCCTTTCTACATTTATCAAGTGTACTGGAAGGGATGAGGGATGGTAGGATAAGTAAAAGTCCAAAATCCACAATCTTTGTTGACAACCTCCCTACTAGTTCCAAAATGAGAGATTTTGAACAAGCACAAGGAACATCCATCAAAGCTGAAAGTAGGGAAAACTTTAGTGGAAAATAATTGAGATCGGGACCCCCAAAAATGGCAAATAGTACAAGCTAAAAAGGAGGTTGAATCACCAGGTTTTTACAAAAAATTATTTTCATCTCGATTAATTCGCCTATGCATTATTTTTTAAACTAATAAATCAAATTGATTCGCCATGTAAACGATGTGTCATTTGAACTGATTCACCAGTAATTTATACTGTAATTACAAATATTAATTATATTCACCAGTAATATTATATATCTACCATTAATTTTGGGGCAATATGGCCACTAATAATAAATTACCATTTAATTTTATGGATATTTTAGCCTTGAATAGGGATTTTATTTATTTCCATTGAATCATCGGTTAGATTTTTAATCGGATGGTTGTAGGTTGATTCCACGACCTATATGCACGTCCCTCTTAAAAGGCTTGTTGAGGCCCGAAATTTTTTTTGGGCCACACAATTAGATTTAATCATGTGGCCCGAAACAAATTCTAAGCCTCAATAAGCCTTTTAAAAGGAACATGCATATAGGTCACGAAATCAACCTACAACTATCCGATTAAAAAGCTAATCAATGGTAAAAATTTCACATTTCATTTAGTCTTATTTTTAAAGTGAAATTTAAAAAAATACTTAATCCATTTGTGCTCAAATACATTTTCACTAGTGAATTTATGCTCTTGTTGGGACCATTGTCCCCGAAACCCACAAGGGGGCATTGCCCCCTCAACCCCCACAAGGGGACTCTACCCCCTTGACCCTTACAAGGGGCACTGCCCCTTGACCTTGTCGGTGGCTGCCACCCAAGGGCCCCTACTTCAATATTACAAAAAACAAAAAATATATGGGGGAACTATGTCGACCAACTATGAAAATTTTTAAAGGAGAGATTTTCCATTGTAATTAATCTTTTTAGTGATTATTTGCTAGGATTCGCCACTATGATTATTATTTTTATCAATTATTCATTAAGATTCGCTAGGAAAATTATAGCGCTTAGCCAAGATTCGCTAGGATTTTACACCTTCGCTGAGGGGGAGGTTTCTTAAAGTTATCCCTTGCTAAAAGGATGGAGAACTTTTGTTTGAGAGGGTGAGAGTTAAGAAATAAAAGTAACATAGTAGGAATGGAATGTAAGAAGAGAAAAAAAGAGTGTGAAAGGTTTGGTTGGTCTAGATGAGGCAATGAAGGACTTCTAATACTTTCATTTAGAGCCAAGTGAAATGGATTGTAAGCCTTGCAAATCTAGTTGCTCAATGAATCACTAGCACGGCCATTTAGGAAATTAAAAAAAAAAGTGAAGGCCAAGACATTCTTGTAGAACATATACAGTTCCCAAACTAGTAGAGATAATTGGCATTTCTCATTGTTATTGATGATGTTTATCATCAAGATTGCCTAAATGCTCTATAGCTCAAGGATAATGTGCTTGGAAAAGGAAATTTAGTTATACTTGCATCCCATAATAACATAATCCTTAATACTCTATTTTTTGACTTTACATCTAGCATTTTGATGGTGTAATACTAAGAAAATTAGGGGAAAGCATGAATCATTGATAACAACCACAAAACTACCTAAATTAAATCCATAATGACCCTAATTTTAACAAGAAGCACAAATGAAAATATAAATCAAATAATAAACCAATGAAACCTCAATTCCTAAGACAAAGTTGATTCTCCTCCATTGCTCTTCTCAAATTTTCTTGTTTTCTCTCAGATATATAGTGTGCATAATTCACAGTAAGCTCAATGTAGATGTAAGATAGCTTGATCTCAAGATAGTATGATAAAAAAAATTCAAAGATTGTGGTTAACCTTGAAATAGAATTGATAGGTTGATTTTATAGAAAACCCAATTCAAATGAAGGGTGAGGATTGAGAGATGATCTATGATGATCAATGGATGAGATTATTTGAGAAGAAAAGAGATAAGGATGGGAAGGATGGACCACTATCCAAGAAATTAGGTAAGAAATAGGGATTGGATAATAATAGGTAAATTAAACAATTGTGGTAATTATTTAATTTAGGAGAGGGAAAATTAATAATTAAATATTTAAAAATAATTATTTAATTATAGAAGAAAAGAGGGAAATGAAATATTAAATAATTGGAAACAATTATTTAATTATAGATGAGAGTAATTAGTGATGTAATTAAATAAGTAAGATTTATTTAATTAATCAAAAGAATAATAAAGATAAAGTGAATTAGCTAAATAATTAAGAATTATTTAATTAATAGTAGAAAATGGCATGAAATTAGGAAATAATTAAATAATTAATTAAATTATTTAATTATGTAGGAAAGGATAACATTAGTAAGAAAATGTTTCTTGCAAGCTCGGGACATTTTCAATGTCTACAAATGGAAAAAAAGGGGCATTCAGGTTTGGTTTTTATTTATAACAAATAGATATAGGACTTTAGTTTTTTTTCCTTTCCAAAAGTCCTAAAGATGAGATTTAATGTACCTAAGAAATTGGGTACATGTGGATTATCATTCAAGTAATAAATTATGAAACATATTCACTAACACGTAGAAGCACACAACTTATGAAGTAATACATGTAAAATAATATTACTCAATTTGGTATATGATGAAAGGAAAATAAGAAGTATGATTTTAATCCTCACAAAAGTAGGCTCTTATATGTACTCTCTAAAGTCTATATACCTATCTAGATTGTAAATAAAATAATTTAAATAGAGATATAGGTCCAAATGAATGTGCATCTACATATCATGATAATTAGTGATATTCATTATTAGATGTTCTATTCTCAACTATTTTTAATTACAAGGTGATTCACTTTAGATGCATCACCTAGGTAATGGACTGACCCATTAGTGGGATCATCAATAATATTGGTTAGAAGCTTTGGTAATTACTTGATTCACTAATAATAGGGGATGGACTATTAGCCAATTTTTGTGGTTATGAATTTTGGATAAATATCTACATGGTCTATTCAACTAAGTTTTGAGTATAAGTGTTGATATGAAAACCTATTGTGACAATATGAAGTCATTTACTACTAACTGGATTGAGGTCATAATAAATATAAATGACAAGTACAAAGATTATCTAGACCAAAAATTAGACTAGTATGGGAATATGTAGTTTTGATATAGGGTATATGAAATAAAGAGGTTAAGAAAATTAATATTACTAAATTTATTAAGTATATATCTTCATATGATGATCCAATAGATACACTATTCCCATTGTATTAAGTGTGATGTAGGTGTCAATTATGCTTAATTCAAGTTTATAAGTATTGTTGTAAGCCTTCAAGGTCTCAAATATTTAATGTGGTTTGTATGCATGATAGGTTTGATCTAGGAGGAAGACTTATTCAATTATGGTACTTGATTTTATAAAGCCATACTATAATGGGACATCACTTAGACCCATGTCAAGGTTTATGCATAATTGATGCAAGATAGTGATATTTTGACTACTAATTTATGAATACTCTTTATTGATGTATTATTCTTAGATTTATTTTGGATTGCATGATAGCTTTTACCTAGTATGTTTAGATATCCATGCTTGGAGAGATATATCTTGAATAACAATATTATTGACAAAACCTAGCTAATCCTTATTCTATAGTGTGAGACAATCTTAATGTGTATAGAGCCTTGGGGGCTTTGCAAGGAATTATTAATGTTACTTAGTGAAGTTTTTATTAACTCCCCTTGGTTGGAAAATTGTATTACCCTTATTTATTATTTGGATGAGGGGTTTTATGTGTAGTATTTTTTGGTGCATGTTCCTTGAGGGAGACCTTGTGAGAAGACCTACATGTGATTTTGATCCCATTTGGAAGTAGGTATGTAGGTAGTCCTTGGGTTAAGGTTCCCTTCTAATCTCAAGTCCATAAAGGAGGTTTTAGGGGATAAATCCAAAGTTTGGGATTGTTAGTAAACTTAATTATCTCTTTAACATTAGTATGTTTTACCTTGAAGCTAACAATTGCATCAGATAGTTGTGAACTCCCCTCCATATTAATATGTCCCCTACATATATAGGTTTGAACCACTAAATATACCTCATTTTCATCAATCCTATCTAGTATAAGGTGAAATATACTTCAACATTGAATAAACTTACATAGCTCGTCATTGTTGTTGTGTTTGTCTTGAGGTGAATGTGTAGAATGCCTCAAAAATAAAACAATCAATGTCATGGTATTGAGCCCCATAGCTTGGTGTCTTAGCTTTATGATATGTACAAAAGGTATAGTTGGCCCCTATACATTAGGAAGGTATATTCTTCCAATAAATAAGGGTGAAATACACTTGGCTATGATTTAGCTATGGATGAGTTATGACACCTACTAACTTGTATTTAATGATGATGTTGACTTAAGCCATTATGATTTGAAGGTTTAAGAAACTCTTGATTATATGGATGGTTGCCTACTTTTAATATACATCTATATCTGTGTTGAGGTTAGGATTGAGTTGCTAAGGGTGACCTTTCCCAACTATGAGGGTAAGTATTACCAATATGGTATCACATTTTATTTAATATTATATTTGTGGATTCAATCTTGTCTATATTATATAATGTTTCTAAATAATAATTGAGTTTCAAAGCAATTTGACTTTGATTCCTTATGAGTTTGCATGGGCTTATGTATGTGTTTGGATAGAGGTCATCTTATATGGATTCATTTCCTTACTTATGTGATGGTATATTTACCCTAAACCTATAAGATAATTGAATAGTTTACCATACACTTTTAAGGAAATGTAATCTAATTAAAATTAGCTAGAGTGTAAGCCCTTTCAATATTTTTTTTAGATATATGTATTGTTGCTTTATAATGCCACAATTATTAATTCAAATCAACACAAGAGCCAACTTCTTGGTGTCACAACTAGGATTGAGTTAGTTACTCTATAGGGGCATAGGTAGAGGATACATGTTTTCTTTACGTAGTTTGTCCCACTCATCTTGAGGTGATAAAAAAATTGTAAAACCTATCATTAATCTCAGAATGCCCATAATTTACACTAGGGCAAAAACACAACTAACCAATTTTTTTTATTTTTTTTATAATGCTACAAATATTCATAAGAAAATTTTACCATGTCCCACATGGTGACTAATCTATACTCATTGGATGCCAATACTCTTGCAATGCCATCAATGACTCATCACTTGAGAGCGGAAAGTGGGATTAAAGGATGAGGGGTTTATGCAGAGTTCATTGCATACACCCTTAAGCTCTAATGAGAAGGAGCCTAATTTTTAATATTAACATTCGTACATTTAACATTATATTACTAGGGATTATTGATAGTGATGGTATCACTAATGACACTTAGTTACCCCAACTTATAGTTTTCTAGCTCAACCCCGAGATGGGAGTAATATTACCACGTATTATAACTATTCATATTATTCCTCCATGTAAGTTTTTTTTAAGGTCATCCATAGTTATCAATGTTACTTAAGACCCCATTATCAATATTGCCATTTTAGATTAAGGTAATCGTTAACACTAGTATCTTCACCAATGTTAATATTGTTAAATATATAAAACTATTGTGTTAACTACAATTCTAATAGCCAATTCAAATCTCATACTAATTTTTTTAATAATCTTATTATTAATACGATTATTAACCAAACTAAAAATAATATTAATATTAATAACATTATCATTCTTAATACTACTCTTTGAATTACCAACAATATTAATATGATATTTATTTAAAAGTATTCCCAAACCATAATTTCACTACCGTTATTATTTTCTCATCACTTCACCACTAAGAATATTCCTTCTCTTAAGACAATTCCCATAAATCTTATTTAGCTCATTGTAATAACAAAATTTATTATTCCCCTTACCTTTTAAATTTTATTAACTAAAAATAACTCACACTCATTTATATTATATATATAATGTTTGTTTACAAAACCTTAATTATTATATATATAAAAGAAAATCACAAATTTCAAAACTTCTTTCATTTATGCTTTTTTTTTTATATGTATTAGTAAATTTAATAATATACTACTTCCTTTTACCTTATTCTTTACTTTATTTAAATCACTTGCTTTAAAAGCATAAATTAAGTACTTTAAAATTTAAAACAAGAATGACTAATAATACATATAATGGTTACATATATAAAATATGCATTTAATCAACCTTGACCTTTTTATATCCTTATTCTCACAAGGAAGCAAACATTTGGGAGATACGTAAGAGTATGGAAATTTATAAGAGAAAACTATCACTAAATTAAATCGCCCCTCTTTGCCTCTTCTTTTTTTTTTGGTTTATTTTAACTTTTATTAAAACGAAGAAGCTTTTTAATTTCTGGAACCCTAATTTGACGAGTGCCCTAATGTTTCTTTTTTTTTTTCCTTGTTCTCTTTCTTTCGCAGGCTTATTTTGACTTTAAATGGTGGCATTCGACTAAAGAGCAAAGTAAGGGCGATGGGAGTGAATGAGTATGGATCGATGATGGCGAGTATTAACATAACAAAATGGCACAATCAGAGCGCCTAGAAGAATTTCTCATGTCTAGGTTTTGGGTTAAAAGCAATCACTAAGTCTCCTTGTTTCTTTTTTATATAAAACCATCTTTGCATAGTTTTATCCAAATGACGGCTAACTCTCCACACATATTACCCAAGTAATACTTATGCTCTTCGTTACCCATTGGAGTCCACGAAAATTATGCCAGTCACACAGAGATCAGAAATTGGAATATACTGCCATTAAATGCTGGCAAATAGAATCATGTCCTAGAGCAGCATGGCACATACTTGAGCCAGGCACCTCTGCTTTAATCGGGTTGGAGGGTTGTCTGGTACTCCATAACACGTTGAACGCTGTGTCAAGAAGAGGCTGACAACTAAGTGACCACACATCCCAAATCCATTTATATACAATAATAGAATCTGAATTGACTTCTCTAAAATGCAACAGAGTACGTTGGGGTTGAACTATGCCTAGGAGCATATGGGATTACTCACAACTATGGTCAACGATGAAGGAGAGTAATTAAAGCTTTTTGAGAAACTCTTGTACGTAGGAGAAGATTCAGCCGACCCCTAGAGTTTTTCCAACACACACAAAACAGCTTTGATATTTACTTTATCACTCCTGATTGGCTTATAAGTTCTTACGATGTGAAGGGATTTGTGCCAATTCTATTGATGTCTCTCTGACACTAACGTTTGATTCAGTTTATTGTGCATGCGTTGCTACACGCCTTGTACCCTTTTTTTTATATATTAATATATTTGATGGGACGACTGCAAGGTTAAGCTGGCATTCATGATAATAGAGTAAACTCTATACATAGGAATATTATGTTGAGTTTAAAGAGGGGTAAGACAGCCTTGTAAATGGCAGTAAACAAGTTGAAAGTGCTTGAATCAGGACTGGTGCTTGAACCACCCTTTGGAGTACAAAAAAAAATGTGTATAAGCGTTGCCTTAAAGGCAAATGGTTACCTAGAATGGAAAACTCGCGCAGCATATAGTATAATTTGAATGCATAATACAGTGTTGGCCAGTAAATCATGGCATTTCCATATATGGGGTAATAGCCAAGGCCTGAAGTAATGTGAGCAAAACACTTGAAAAGGATTAAGTCAAATACCCGTTCATGGCAGTAAGCATCAAGTCTAAACGCTAGAAAGGGAATGAATGTAGTTTCTAAATGCGTGGAATAAGTCATTGATTGTGCTAACGTTTGGGGTGCTAAAACTTGAGAATGTGGCGCTACACAAGAGAGGAGTGGCGTTTGATGGAGGAGGTGCTAGGGAGCACTCATTTATAGCTGCAACCATTTTAGTTAATGTAATTTCCCTCTTCTTCTTTTTTTTTTATAGTAATAAGGTAATATTCCTACTGATAATTTCCACTGAGCTCGTACTAAGAGAATACCAGAAACAAAAGTATACTTCTCTTTTAAAATAACAAATAGCTTCATCATTAACATATTAGAGTCGTTACAACATTGACTTTTACTCTGTTGCAAACTATATGAAATGAAATCTATGTATATTTATGAATTCAGCTATATCTAGACTTCAATCTAGTCAATGAGGCATGAATGTAACCAAGGAGTATCATTTTAATCTGTGCCTGAAGGCCACCCTTGTTAAAAAAAATTGATTCTTGCAAAGGAAATGTTGCTTGTACTAGGGAGAAAAGGAAGCATAAAAGTCTCAACTTTTGTTATCTTTTATATGGGAATACACATCCCAATTTATTTCTGTTGTAACAAGATTCATAACATTATCTGAAACATAGGTTAAAAAGAACATAAGATTACTGTTATTTACAACTTTTCTATGAGATATAACAGTGTGAAGATATTTTAAAACCAAGGATTATCATTCTATTCTTTTCTTTTCTTGTCTTTTTTGTTGAAAACAGAGTAATACATTCCTTTCTTTCCTTTATTTTCTGTAATGCCTACTTTATTATCTCTTCTATGAGTACAATGCTAGCCTCCAACATCATCATCATGTTAAGGATATGATAATTTAACATGCTATTAAACATACCTTGCTTCAATATTTATAAAGAGTACATGCCAAGAAATAAGGCTTAAATTTTCAGATTTGCTACTAGAATTGAAGTTTATTTGTTTATTTGGAGGTCTAATGCATACACATTCCTATTAAAACCATATCAGGCTGATAGAAATTAGTCAATGGGAAAACATAACACATCAATGGGGCTTGCCCTCCACCCTACCATAATGGCGTCATGGAGCCTCATGGGCTCTAGCCATACCCCCGAGCAAGGTAGTCTTTCAGCTCCAAGATGATCAATGGAGTCTTTTCAAATTCTTACAAAGGAACAATAATGACATAGCTCTAAATTTCATGCATCTAGGTTCCCTAATCTCTATGTTCAACCATGATCTATACAACATGCCACATTCTTACAACAAATACACAAGAGTAAATGGAAATAAGAACTTATCTTCTTTCTTTTTGGTGAAGGGATTGAACTCTTTCAACCATCCTTTCTCCAAGCCAAGCCATCTTGAACACTTTCTTCTCAAAGAGGTGGACTCCTCTCCTCTTCTCATTCTTTCTGCCATCTCCACTAAAGTTCTCCAAAAGGAGAAGTGGGCAATGCCCAAATCTTCCATCTTCTTGAGATATATAGGAATCCTCCAAACCTACACTCTTTCCCACAAGTGCTCACACATGTGTGAGTCTTGTGCCAATTCCAAGAACTTTTTGGGGAGTGGGAAGTTGAGAGTGACAAGTCACTTTTCCCAAGCCCCAACACTTTTGAATTCGTCACATTCATGAATGTGGACTTTTGAGGGGTCTTTTCACACTCCAAGGACAAGTTCACATGTCAAAAAGGTTCCAAACCCATAGGTATAGGTCCTAGGGGTCTATTCTTGTTCAAAAACCAAGGAAATTGACTCAATAATCCCTTTTTAAAACCCACAAAAGAATCCATACGAGTTTTGATCTTGACCAAGGGTTCCAACCCCAACCAAACTCACATCACATGACCTACAATTGGATTCTACTCAAACATAATCAACCAATCAATAATAAAACCTCAAACCCTTCTAAGTCAAATAGGGCTACACTTAGAACTTCCCAAAGATGTATCTGATTTGATTCCAATATTTATCCATCCTCCTATTTGCATATTCGATTCCTGCACATTACCAAGGTCAGCATGATTAGATCATATATCTCTTCATATTATTAGCTAATCCAATTCACATAATTTTCACTCATGAACTATTTACTCATTAATACATCAAATGAACCTAGATTCAATTTTCATTATAATCCAAGGAAATACACACTTACCCCCATACAAGAATATAGTCAATGAAATAGTCACTCCATCATTTTGTTTACCACCTTAGTAATTCATTTTAAACTCCTTTAACATTAACGATGAACCATTTACCAAAATTTAATTTGCCAAATAACACATCTCTTTCAAGTTATATCCAACAATTCATATGTGCTTCTATCATAATTAAATCAAGGTTAATGCCCATGAATCCTAAAAAGAGTTTCATCATTCATTTCATCATAATCATCATCTAACTAATTGTTTGATTGAAAGAAAATGGGGGATACGAAACGAGGTCTTACATTCATGGTAGCATAAGCAAGAATATTATCAAATAATCACACTATTTGTCATCCATAATACATCTTACCATCTATTTAGGATCACATAAAACATATTAGGTCTTTACTAATCACATGCAAGGTGGGGCCTTACATCTCCCTCCCCTTAGCTTAGACTTCCTCCTAGAAGTCGTTAAGGTTTGAAAACATAATCTCAATATAAGAACAATTATATCAAACTTACTAATTACTTTTACTTTCTGGATGGAAGAATCAAAACTTTTAGCTATAAGCGCATATTAGAGGCAAATCTCTTCCATGAATTAAATATTTAAATACTTAGAACAAAATTTCTCATACTGGAACATTTATTTGATATATGATTAATTTAACAAATGCTAACAACAATACATGTAGCTCTAATTTATCAACAATGTAATCAACTTCAATTAAATTATGCAAAACTATATCTAAATGAATTCATAACCTTTTATACACCTCCAAAATTTCTTTGCATCATAAACATCACTCATGATGTTAGAAAATATTTTGTTTTATTGACCAATCATGTCTCAGAATTATTAGCTTCACATTTTGTCAAAATATATGCTTAAGAGAACATTTTACCTTGTAATTATGGCACTCATACCATGTCTCAAATAATATTAACTTTGCACCACATGTTACTATTTTTCTCACATAGCTCACAAGTATGCCACTTCACATTTATTTTTAATTTCACATGTACAGACAATAATAGCAAGGATGCTCTTCCCAAATGGGTGCACCTGTCCTCATACAATCACAAAATCTACAACATAAGGCTCACACGATGGGGTTTACGAGGATGGATATTCTAGGATACCATAGCAAATCAAGAAGATGATCTCGAGGTCCTTCTCTAAGGAATCCTCCATGTAGATAAGAACAATAATAGAATGAAGGGAAGAATGAATTAATGACCGTCCCATACCAGTCCCATTTACAATCCCCTTTCAAAATAATTCCCCAGTGCATCTACTCCCCTATACGACCT